>CM021104.1:629274705-629527992 GCA_007115665.2 Sequoiadendron giganteum
CATGTTAGAATCCAAGATCACCTGCATGCAAATGGATACCTGTCACATGCAAAAGACATACAAAACCAAGAAGATGTTTTGCAAACCTCAAAGTGTAAAATGCATTATTAGAATCTCAGTTATTACAAAGAGATCAATCCTTATGAAGGAGATCAAGAAACCCTAAAAAGGAAACCCTAAATGAAACCCTAGTGTGCACACTTAATAATTAATAAATAATTATTAATGCGCCTAAGTTTAGCTTAAGCAACTAGAGGAATAAGTGACTTAATTAATTAACCAGTATGATGTAATTAATTAAGCGTAATAAAATTATTACTCTAACACCCCCCCTTAAGATGAACTTAGGAAGAAGCTAAAACACTAGAAGAAGATGCATGCAAGAAAAGATGGGTCCCGACAACTAGGCCTGATCAGGTACCCATTTACAAATGCAAGAAAGAGGTAGAGGAGGAAAACCCAGTGGGACAAAACCCCCCTACAATGATATGACATGCTGCAAAGAAGCACTGGAAGAACACTGTAGAGTAACACTGGAACCGCAATCTGGCAAGCAAGGAAAGATACTTCTGTCTACAAGAAACCATATCTTTAGATCACGAACAGGCAACGACAGGTATGGAGCTCTGATACCATGTTAGAATCCAAGATCACCTGCATGCAAATGGATACCTGTCACATGCAAAAGACATGCAAAACCAAGAAGATGTTCTGCAAACCTCAAAGTGTAAAATGCATTATCAGAATCTCGATTATTACAAAGAGATCAATCCTTATGAAGGAGATCAAGAAACCCTAAAAAGGAAACCCTAAATGAAACCCTAGTGTGCACACTTAATAATTAATAAATAATTATTAATGCGCCTAAGTTTAGCTTAAGCAACTAGAGGAATAAGTGACTTAATTAATTAACCAGTATAATGTAATTAATTTAGCGTAATAAATTATTACTCTAACACCCCCCCTTAAGATGAACTTAGGAAGAAGCTAAAACACTAGAATAAGATGCATGTAAGAAAAGATGGGTCCCGACAACTAGGCCTGATCAGGTACCCATTTACAAATGCAAGAAAGAGGTAGAGGAGGAAAACCCAGTGGGACAAAACCCCCCTACAATGATATGACATGCTGCAAAGAAGCACTAGAAGAACACTGTAGAGTAACACTGGAACCGCAATTTGGCAAGCAAGGAAAGATACTTCTGTCTACAAGAAACCATATCGGAATCATAATCATGCAACAGCAGACCCGATGCCACGGAACACTCGAAAACTCCAAACGGGAACAACTCTAGAATCTATGAAGCAGCAGTCGATTATTAAATGATGTATCACTGAAAATGAAGTGCAAAGATGCAAGAAGCACTCTCCCAACTGTCAAAATATCCAAGTAATCTCCAAAACACCCATCGGGCCAAATCTGGAATAATGAAAAACTTGGGATAGATACAGAAAAAAGTGCATGGACAGCAACATAGAGCTCCTCAATACCATTCCAACGCCGCAAAGATAGCGAAAATCGGAGATCGTGGCAAAAAGATATGAGCTCGGAAGCATAAAAAGTACATCTGACTTCAACCAGCAATAAATGCAGTAAAACAGGAAAATACTGAAAAATAAACTGCACCAAATGAAAGTTCTCGGAACCAGCTTTCCGGCAATATCTCGTTTGCCCAATTTCGATACCGTATGCCCAAGTTATGCCAAAAACAAAAAAACTGCTCTTTTAGGGCAAACTAGGGTTAGGGGGACAAACTGCCGTACAGCCGATGACGTCATGCTGACGTCAGCACTTCACTGTCAAAAATTTGACGGCCATGTGGCCGTCGGAGCAAAAATTCGGCCCCCCTGCAAAAAAAATTTTGGCCCCTGGTCACCCATGTGACCGTGGGCGCAGAAATGGGGGCTGGGCGGAGCCCCTGGTTCTCCATGCGACCGGGCGCTGTGGATAGGGAGCCCTCAGGGGCTGAGCATGGTCGGCGGCCGGATGGGGGAGCCACCGGCGGTGGTGGCGGGCCGGTGGCCGCCTGGTGGCAGGAGCGGTTTATACTGGAGGCGCCGGCACAAAACCCGAGATCGGCGTTTTTTGATTTTTTTTTTCGATTTTTGTGCCTCGTGAAGCGTGCTGGGGAGGCCGTACGGCTTCCCTAGCAAAAAAAATTTTGCCTCAGAAACCAACTGCTCAAAAATGGACGATTTGACAGGCATTTCTAGGGTTTTGGGGTGCTGCGAACGCGATGGCGACGTCCGTTTGAGCCCATAGTGTCCCGAAAATTTGACTACCCCCAGATCTTGCAAAAAACGATGCCTGTGGAAACCCTTGCACTTGAAACTCACTGAGAAGCCATATCTTCAGATCATGAACAGGCAGTGGCAGGTTTGGAGCTCTGATACCATGTTAGGATCCAAGATCACCTGCATGCAAATGGATACCTGTCACATGCAAAAGACATGCAAAACCAAGAAGATGTTCTGCAAACCTCAAAGTGTAAAATGCATTATCAGAATCTCAGTTATTACAAAGAGATCAATCCTTATGAAGGAGATCAAGAAACCCTAAAAGGGAAACCTAAATGAAACCCTAGTGTGCACACTTAATAATTAATAAATAATTATTAATGCGCCTAAGTTTAGCTTAAGCAACTAGAGGAATAAGTGACTTAATTAATTAACCAGTATGATGTAATTAATTAAGCGTAATAAAATTATTACTCTAACAGAATATGCTTTATGGAGGGAAATTAGGATAATAAAATAATTATAAATTATTTGATCATGGAGGATGAGGATATGCCATTCTTTAAAAAAAGAATATTCCATTGGAGGATAAAGATTAAAAGTGAAATAATTAAAATTATTTAATTATATGAGGTTAAAAGAAATATTAAATGAACCTAATTATATCATTAAAAATTATTCAACTATAATGATGAAGAGGGAAAATTAGTAAATGAAATGATGAATTAATTAATAGAGGGAAATAGGGTTAAATGATGAAAATGATGATAACTGGTATTAAAGGGAATTAATAATGCAAATTAAATGAAATGATGATAAATTAAATTAATGATAATGAAAATGATGGTAATGATGGAAAAATGTAGTTTCATGATGTGTGATATATGTTACACATTTTCACATGCCTACAATTACAACATCAACAAAGTACTCAAAATAATTGGTGTAAACATATGCAACCAAGAACATTATCATCTTGTACAACCTATCAAACTATCACTAAGACAAAACACATGAACCAATATTGCGGAATAGCTAAACACCAAAAGATCCAAGGGAAGGTACATACACGCATAATTAGCACATTCCCAAATCTGCAAGACAAGAGAATTCAATGCAGAGAAATGTGAATCAATTCAATTTCTCCCAAAAAACCTTCTTCATAGTCCAACACACTATCAAACACATCTTCTATTGCTACATGATCCAAAACCTAAAAATCTAGATATAAAACCTTTGAAAACTTTTGAATGTCACATCCAAAATGCACAAGCACATATTCAAGCATGAATAAACATGGAGCACAATACATAAAAATATACCCATCGCCTTGTACACTCTTTATACAAATTTTCTCAAAAGAACATGGAAACCAAGTGACCATGTTGCATCTACAACACCTTTTCATCATAGCCATAGTAAAGGTTGACATAGGTTAACATCAATGACAACACTAATGACAACATAGTGCAACATCTATAAGTTGAGCTAAATAAATGAAGTCAAATATTCTTGAACTTAAGAATTCCATGGAACAAATACAATTGGAAATAAATGATAAGGAAAAGGAAAAATCATTCTAAATGCAAAAAAAGAGAATTTTTTGGGTGGATACATGAAAGTATTTCTAGAAAGGTGGACAATTTTTCTAAAGAAGTTAAAATAAACATTTGCATTTTCTAATCAGAAAGAAACTCTCAAAGCTGAGAAAAAAGCGATTGAAAAGTTACATAAATATATTAAAAACATTAGAACCTCTATCCAAGAAAGTGATGTTGTTGTCCTAAGGGTTTGATACCAAGGGGTGTTAATAGGTAAGAGCAGTGGGGATGAGGAAAAATGTATCAATGATCAAATTGTGGATGCAAAAGCAATAGTTGGAAGTGTTGAAACTGAAGCAAAAGAACCGAAGACTAAAATTAACCAATTAAGAAAGCAATTAAAAGATAAGAAGAATATTTTATTGTCAAAATAAAAGGAGGTTAATTCTTTTGAGAGAGAGTTGTAATTTAAAAGATAAGAAGCTAAGAAAATAAAGACAACAATGGAAGATGTTGCTTATGAAGAAGGGCATATCGAGACATTATAAAATGACTTTTTACAAGAATATGAGGTAGTTCAGAAGTGGAAGGATAATATCAAGCACATCAAGGCTCAATGAGGAAATATTCAATTTACCTATAATGATCATGTAAAGCACTTTGAGAGATCAAAACTCAAAGGTGTTTTTTCACTAATTATAATGGTAATTTTTGAAGGTTCCTTTCATTACATTCCTATTGTGTGAAATAACAAAAGGTTTTAATTATATTAATAATATTTTGTAAATTGTAGGTTGCAAAACATTGGGTGTTATGAAACCTACAACCCACATACTATTGTAAAACCCTCTACACATAAGAACCCAAATGGTTAGTCATCCCTCAGGTCAAATTTGTTTGTTTTATGTATCACCCACCTATAAATCCTTCTTGAGCTCTCCAACCTTCAACTTTCAACAAGCACAATGAAATAACTCACAATCCACTATGTTTTCCAATCTATGAATATTTTGTGCATTTATTGTATCATCATATTAGGAAATTGAAACATAATTTTTAATTTTACTAACAGTTGTGATAAATTTTGAAAGTGACTTTCATTGAATTTTTACTATGTAAATAATGATTTTTTTCATTAAAATCACACTGTCAACATATAATTGTAGGTTGGAAAACACTTTGTATTATGAAACTTGTAACCCACATACTCTTGTAAAACACTAAATGTAGAAACCTAATTGGTTAGTCATCCCTCAGGTTAGTTTTGATAGATTTATGTATCCTCCACCTACAACTCCTCTTAGTTTTCTCCAGCCTTTACATTTGAACATGCAAAATAAAATAACAGACAACCCACATTGTGTTTTCCAACCTGCAATTGTATTCTTCATTTATTTTTTCAATCATATAAAGAAATTGAAATAATTTTTTTTCTCTAGCTAAGAGTTATAAAATTTTAAGGTGAACTTCATCACATTCTTACTGTCTATAAAACAAAAAGGATTTAATTACATTCATAAAATTTTGTAAAATTGCAAGTTGGAAACCCACATACTGTTTTAAAACCCTAAACACGTAACAACCCAATTGGTTAGTCACCCCTCAAGTGAATTTGGATAGTTTTATGTATCCCCCACCTACAACTCCTCCCCATGCTCTCAATTCTTAAGCTTTGAACATGGAGAGTGAAATAACTAACAACCCACATTGTGTTTCCAATGTGTCATTATATTTTTCTTTTATTATTCGAACATATGAAGAAATTTAAATACAATTTTTACTCTAAGAGTTATAAATATTGAAGGAAAATTTAATTGCATTCCTACTGTGTAAATAACAAAAGTTTTTCCATTATGTTCATACTATTTTATAAAATTATAGGTGAAATATAAGAAAAGAGATCCTATGTCCTAGATGCTCAGAATAATAGGATCTAGGTGCCTTTCTCTAATATTTCATGAGGAAAGAGATCACAAGGGGTTAATATTGACTTTCAACCTTGAGGTGAGCTAATCCAACCTTGGATCTCAGTTCCTTAGGACAATAGGAAAGATCTTAGATAAATTTGGAATGATTCTAAATTCCTAAACTAAATGGATGATTAGACTTAATGCACAAAACATAAATTCCTAAAAAATGAAAATCTAAAATAGTAGTATACCAACAGATCTTGGAAATATAGAGGACTACAAAAATGCTCAGAAAGGTTGGTTTTGAGGTGTCCTCAAGGACTCATTCATCTCTAGGTGAATTGGTCTTTGTACAGGGGTTTTAGCCAGCTTTTGGGGTCCACTTGTGTAAGATCTAAGATTCTTATTCCTCTAGGTTTAACTATTAGAAAGCCAAAAATAAAACATGTTGGTGAGTTTTCGTAGCTTGAGAACAATGAATGCAACAAATGCAACTTTAGAAAATTACTCCTTTAATCAAATTTTAGTCCTTCTTCACCTATAAATATACACATACAAAGAGAGAAGAAAAATTGTTTGTTTTTGGTTGAATGGGAGTTTTCCTTAGTCAAACCCCATGTTTGGTAATTAAACCTTGATAATGAAATAATGATAAAATGAAGGAATTGATGAATGAACACTTTCTTGTTACAACTCACCAAACCCTTAATGATTTCCCTTAGAGTACTAAAGGCAAACACATCACTCTAAGGCTCAGATCTTGCATGATTTGGCTTGATTGTTTTATTCATTTGATGCTTGAATGCTTGAAACCTACATCACAATGCTAGCTCAAAAAAATGAACATCAACACACATTAACTTTGGAATGATGATATAATCTTGATTGTTGTTTTAAATGACTGATAAATCTTCTCTTCAATTCTCTTGACAATGATGTTTTCTCTTGTGAAATTATCCTTAATGTTGCTTAGATTTGAATTGATAAAAATACCTTGTATTTATAGGTGTTTATCTAATTTCTCGAAAATTAGATTTCAAAAATCTAACTCTTGCAACTTAAATTTGAATCATTAAATGCCTCCAAAAACATATTTTAAAATGGGTCTTGGCACTTAAGGAGGACCCATTTTCCCTTGGGTTAATGGGTCCTGGACCCTAAGTCCAAGACACACATGATCCAAGATTTTTTAATTAATGATGACAATTTTTTATTATAGGTTATTCTTTTGGAAAACAAGAATAATAAGGCTTTGGAATGCATAATTGGGTCAATTAGGGGCCACAATAAGTCCAATTAATTAAGGGTATGCAAACATAGTGTGAAATTGTAAAGGTATACAATTTAATACACTACATTTAGCCCCCACTTTAGTGAGAGTATTAAATTATTCTTAGACACACTAAATTAGACATTTATATACATCCAGAGAGGGTCCAAATGCACGAATGTTGAAGAGATAGGATGCAAAAAATCAGGATGTTGCACAAGCTCCTAGGATCTAAGATCCTATGGAAAACCAACATAAGCACAAATGAACACACATGACTATAAGATATGAAGCAACAAGAAAAGATACAAAATCATACAATGTCAAAATAATGCAAAAAGGAAGAGGATGGAATAGCAAGTTGAATTATGATACGTCCATAAAATACACTTAGAAGGATGTAAAATCACTTATGAAACACATGGATCCACTGGCAAGCAAGCTACATTATGTTCAATAACCATGAAAATATTCTCACAAGGGCTAGTGTAATTTCGGTATACATTAGGTGAGCTCCAAAGGCTAAAGGGTGGTAAACACACAATGGTCTAGTGTGTACCCAAAAAGATGTAGCAGATTGGAAATTCATGCCAGGTCTATAGGCTCCCATATGTCAACCATACTAAAATTTATACTCCTTGATAACTTTGATAAGGTGCCACAAAATGAACATTCTTCATGAGGAAATAAAGTTGCATTATGTTAGACACTCATGGAATATGGAAAGGTTTAAATGAAATAAATTTGAAAATATAGTCAAAGGGGTTTTCTTAATACATGATAGGTCTGACCTTGGGGAGCATCACACTTGAAATCACCACCAAGAGAGGACTAGTTCAGTAACAAAAGGTTCATGTCTTAGGGAATATTGACCATAGCATTGCTACCAAGAGGAATTCCATATGCCAAGAAGGGTCACACTCTTGTAGAATATCAAGAATAATATCACCATAAAGAATACACTTCACATAGATCAAGAAATCCACACTTTGAATAAAAATGTCGCACTTCCTAGGAGATGTATGTTATCATCACAAATAAGGGAACATGTAAACAATAAGTAGGAGACAATATGCCTCCAACTTAAAATGTCAACATACTTGCTATCTTGGTATTTTAAGTAGAAAGAGAGGAAGAGGGGATTCATGAAAAGAATGCATGTCTCCAAAAACTATTTATCCTTTTCCCCCAAGCATAGAGACAAGGACAACCACCAAGGACTATCATGTTTCTGCCACGAAAAATATGGTTACACTTAAGATTGTACCACCATGAATAGAAATGAGCATAATACATAAAGCTATGAATGCCACATAGTGATGAGAAAAATGATAGGATGAAAAAAAATATAAATTAGAGGAAGTAGGTGCATCAACACAAGGAACAACACCATAATCATTAAGATGTTGAATTTTATTACTCAAGGACTTACATTCATTGGTTGAATGAACATGCACTCGATGATATGCATGAAATGAGATTTTGTTGTAGAATTTATTTTGTGTTCTTAGAGGGAGAGATATTAAGTGATCTTGGAGAATCCTTGACAAGGTACTCTCATGATCAATTGTAGAATATGTTCCTTTATTTTATGAAATAGATATTCATTTATTACTACAAGGTGTCATACATACACCAGAATCTCTAGATTTAGATTGTGATATTTTGTACTCTCCCTTAATGGAGGGTGTAAAATCTAATGAACCCCAATCATTACTAAGACATGTGTTTGAAGATGAAACAATATTTGTCCTAGGATTATTTTACGTGATGACATTAATATTGAGTGAAGTTTTCTTTGATGTTTTTGTTTCTTTCGAAAGGAAAAAAACAAGACCTCTTGTTTGTTCATACGAGGTAGGCTCTATAGGGACACAAATACCTTGTTCTCTAACACCACATCCTCTTCCATTATGGCCAATTTTTTTCAAAATTTTGTAACTCCTTCCATAAATTTCTTTCATTTATTTTGAAGAAGGTGGTATCTCATGATCACACTCATCATATGTGGATGTATAATTTTTTTCCTCTTCCTTGCTATAATTTATGGATTCACATAGTTTTGATGACTCAAATTGTGTTGATATTATGGAAGCTTCTTTCTCTTTCTATGATTTGTGTGTAATATTATGTTCTCCCATGAATCTAGGTGTAAAATATAAGAATCCCCAATCATTGTCCAATATTTTCGTAATTGATGAAATTTTTTTTTCTTGTTCTTCTTGCATTGGTTCAACTTTTGAAGTTGGTATCAATATTCTCAAATAACTTTTCATTCCTATTTTGGTTTGCAAACAAATTTTTGATTGCAAGTCTACTTTAATTATTTACACCTTGTTGTTATAAGTTTATTTCATTATTCAATGAAGCATTGAAGGGACTCCATTCATTTTATGAATCCATAGCCTACCTAAGAGAAGATTATATGAAAGATCAAGGTATGTGCAAGATCATGATGGGCCAAAAAGTGGCAATATGATGGGTATGTGGCTGATGACTTTTTTTTTACCCAAAATTGATGAAATGAAAAGGATTTTTAAAGGATATTATCAGCTTTCCACCAATATAAATTATGCTTTACTTTGAATTTAATAAATTATTATTATTCCTTTTCTATTGAATTACGACTAAAGTCTTGATTTTTAGGCTGATTGAAAAACATCTATAGCTTTAAAACGGTATCATATTTTTTTAATCCAAAACATGTGTCACATTCTATGTTTCACATAATATAAGATAAAAAAATTAAAAAATGAATTTCACGAAGTTTTGACCAAGTTAAGGTGGTCAGACATACGAGTCTTTATATTTTTAAAAAGTTGTCATTAAAAAATTATAATTAATTATTTACTTGGAAAAAAATTACAAAAAAACTATGCATCACATCGGGACATGAGTCCTCTACTTATATCTAAAATCTTATAAAAAAATATTATCATTTTAATGTGGTTAGGGTGGTCAGACAAACACCTACTTCTTGTTTTTTCCCTGAAATTTAAGTACTACTGTACTGAAATTTCAAATTTTCACCAAATAGATTTTATTTTTTTGTAAATAAACCTAGTAATTTAGAAACTAAATTCAATTTTCTACAAATTCTATTGTTACATATTTTTGAAATAATATACATAACCTATTCAATTTTTTATGTCAAGTTGCCTAACTCTGATTTTTCTAAATTTTTTGCCACTTAAGGGCCTTTTTTTTCCATGATGATCCTGCACATACCCATCATTAGGAATGATATGGATAGGAGTTTGCAATGTAACCCTAATAGCTTGTACAGGTAATGTTATCCCACCAAGCAATTGCTTTCCCACATTATCAAAACCATAAATAGACAACTCAGTTGGTTGAATTTTAGTCTTGTCCACTCCTATTTTATCCAAATTTTATTTTCACACTTCTAATGGAGGTAAGTCATCTTGATGAAATGTAACTTCTAAGCTGACCGAGTTCATACCTTGAATTAGGGTTACTACATCATTTGGTTGTGTACTAGGAAGGATTACAACTTGTTGCAATGCATTTTGGTGCATGCCATGGTAAAGAGGTGATGCTTGGATCAAATCCCATAATGGTATATTAGCAGGAGTGTTGTGAATTTTTTCAACAAGGTCATATTCTTTACCACTACACTGTTGGATATTAGGTGCGGGTGGGAGATATGGTTGAGGCAATGGAAGGGATGTTGGAATTTATCTTGGTTGTGTTTTTCCTAGTGTTATATGTATGAGAAATAGTATTATAACTTGGTTTCTACAAAACATTGTTATTAGTGAGTTTCCTTGAAAAATTTAATATATGTCCTAGAGGTTTTGGTTGGTGTTATGGGGGTCTTATGATAAGAAGTGGCTTAGGAGATGAATTGGGAGGTCCAATAATTAGAGAACTCTTAGGAGGCTCAAGAGGAATCTTAGGAGGCCTAGTGATTAGAGGACTCTTGGGAGGTCTAAAAGGAATGTTTGGAGGTCCTATAATCAAAGGAGATCTAATGGACACTTATGCATTCATAACCTCAATAGATTGGACTTCATGTTGATGTTCTTCTAACAAGAGGGAGTATAATGTCACTTTATCATATTCATCTAAGGAATTCACATTACTATTGTTTGAAAGACGTGCATCAATGATATCATCCTCTTGAGCCATAATATCTTCCCTACTAGGAGAGGTTGTAGGAGAGAAACACACAAGATTCTCATGTTGTTCTCTAGTTGGATATTCTAACCCCAAGACACCTTCGTCACAAGTAGGGGAGGTATCGGGAGGGGACAATCTATTATTTTCTTTCTTATCAATTATTGGTTCCTCTTATCCAATAATATCCTCCCAAGTAGGAGAGGTTGGGGAAGAGAAACAAGTAGGATTCTCATAATGCTCAATGATTAGTTCTTCTAACACCAAAATATCTTCTTCACAAATAGGAGAGATGTTGGGAGAAGAAAAAATGTGAGTGTGATAATTTTTGAAGGTTGTATTATTTTTCACCAAGCTAGCCTTAGACATAGGAGAGATAGTGGGAGAGGGATAAATGAAAAATTAAAAAAGAGGGGAAAAACTTCATATTCATATGCTTGTAAATAAATTTCTTAAAGTGCTCAACAAGATCTGAAACTAAAATATGAAGTATGATAACAAGATATTTTTGCAATGAGAACATGTTGTAACAATTGTCCTACAAATCTGAAATGCAACAAAATTTCCCAATTTGTAATAAATCAAGAAAAATGATACTTTTCTTGCACACACACAATAATTGTTTTCTAGAATTTTAAATCACAAATTTACTAGCAGAAATGGAAAGCCAACACAGATACAAAAATGCATGCAAAAGCTTGTTAGGACACATGTATAAGGACGGGTTCGCCCTAGGGTGAATGAGTCCTTAGATAGGGTTCTAAAAAGTGAAAATTTAAAGTTTTAAGTTGTTTTTTTTATGTTTGTTTCTTTGGTTGAAAATAGGTTAATCAGCCACTATTTTTCCAATTTTTGCTAAATTTAAGAAAATGTAATGCAATATGGAAGTGTGAAACAAAGGTGAATTTTTTTTGACAAATTTTGAATACAAATTTCAGATGTAAAATACAATATTTGACTGATTGTAAGATGCCACAACCTAAAAATAATGTTTTTTATGTAACTTGAAATCAAATAATGCAATATTTTTAAATTTGAGATAATGTGATCTAAATGCCAAAAAAAATGCAACAAAAGAATGACACTATTGAATGCAATTTTCATATCTAGTATGCAATACTTAACAAATTTCAAAATGCAAAATTTTGAACATGATGATTTGATGCAAATTTGAAACAAAATTATCATTTTTCACTTGTTTTTGAGCTAAAATGAAAGATTCAATATACATGCAATGAACAATTTTATATTTTAACCACTTAGTGAATGCAACATTGGTGCAAGGCACCTAGTGGATTTCATGCCTCCATGAGGCAATTTTGTAATTTTTGAGTTTTGGGTGTGTTTCTTTTGTGATAAGGTCTTTGTTGACCACTTCACATGTTTTTGAGTCATTTTTAGGTTGCTATGAAGTTTGTGGGGTCAAGTTGTAAAATCTTGCAAAATGTTGTCAACTTTGCAAGAGTTGTCAAATTGCAAAAATGCAAGAATGGGAAGATGAAGAGTCAAATGATGAAGGAAGGTCAGCAGTTAGTTGTTTTTAGTTGGGGAAGGTTTTGAATTTTTAAAAATCATTGGTACACATTGGTGAATGGTTGGAAGTTGTAAATTTCAAACTTGAATATCAAACAAGAAACTTTTCCTATGTTTTTCATAGTATTTTGCTGCTATAGGCTCTTGTATGACCTGGTACGATTAGATAGTGAAATTTTATGAGTTTGAATTGATAGAGGGATGAGTTAAGCTTATTTTGGTTTTGGTTTGAGATTTTTTCATTAAGTTTTGAGTGAGTTTGAATCAATTTTCTGAAAATGGGTTGAAAACCCTAATTTTGAGGGTTTGAGAGTGAAAATATGGAATAAAAGACCATTCCACCAATAGAAATCTATGAAAATTGGTGGAATGGTGTTAGATAGGCTGATTTACATGTTTGAGTTGACAAGAGCAAGGATGAGGATTTTGTGTAAATATGATGATGCCCTATGCTAAAAACATTAGTTTTTGAGCAATTTTGATGTATAGAGGTTAGGGTTGGTTAGAAAACTCTTGGTAAGTGATTTTTAAAGGTTGGAATAGTATGTTAAGACTTGTTATGATATGTGGATAGATTTAGAATGAATATTTTAGGCTGAGAGGGTGTAGAATCAATAAGTTCCCTATTGTAGGAGCCTAATTAGGCCTTGGTAAAAGCGTAGCAACAAGATTTTGAACCCAATGTTCCAAAGAAACCCTATGAGAATTTGAGATATGTTATGGAGGAGTAAAATGGGTATCTAAGTCTATGATTGGTTTGTGGGTTTATTGTTTGTTTTGAAAGTTATGGTCAAATTTCACTGGTTGATGTGTTATAAGCAAGATTAAAGGAATTGTGAGAAAACACCAAAGTAGGGGTTTCTAAGTGGAAAGATTGTTCTAGGGTGATTGAACTGTGATTGTTTTGAAGATCCCCACCTTTTTTTGCATCAAATATGAATGTAAATATGATTTAAATATGAGTGAAACAAACCCCAATACAATCTATTATGTAATTGGAATACAATATTTTTCAATTTCTATGATTTTTTACAATGTAAAGTTGAAACCCTAACTAAGAAATGAAAACTAATACAATGAAAAACCTAGATCTAGGGTTTTAGGCATCTACAAATGAAAAAATATGATGTAAAATGTCGGTTTCACCAAAACTAAATGAAGAGAAAGGGATCCTAAGTCCCAAGTGCTTCCAAGGAACAATAGGATCTAGATGCATTTCTCTAATATTTCATTAGGAAAGATATCACAAGGGCTTAAGATTGACTTTCAACCTTGGATCTTAGTTCCTTAGGATAGTAGGCAAGATCTCAGATAAATTTGGAATGATTTAAAATTTCTAAACTAAATGGATGATTAGACATAATGCATACAACATAAATCCTAAAAATTGATAGACTGGAACAACAGTTTACCAAAAAATATAGGAGGTGTAGAGGACTACAAAAATACTAAAAAAATTTGGTTTTGAGGTGTCCCCAATGACTCATTCACCCTTGGGAAAATGGGTCTTTCTACAAGGGTATTAACCAATTTCTAGGGTCCTCTTGTGCAATATTTAAGCTTCTAATTCCTCTAGATTTGACTGTTAGAAAGCCAAAAATAAAACCTTTAGGTGAGTTTCCGTAGCTTGAGAATAATGAATGCAACAAATGTAACTTTTTAAAATTACTCCTTTGATCAACTTTTAGTCCTTCTTCACCTACAAATTTGCGCATAAAAAGAGAAGCAATTTTTTTTGAAATGGACAAGACAACTAAGAGGGGGGAGTGAATCAGTTGTACCAAATTAATTTTACTTCTAACCTTAATAAATTGCACTTTAACTTAATTTGTTATTAAGTATAAACATGAAATTTAGATAACATAAAGAAAACACTAGAGACACCAGATTTATGTGGAAAACCCAATGAGGGAAAAACCATGGTGAGTATTAACTCATAATATAGTAGTAATGCAATACTAGATACAAAGGCTCACTTCCTACAGATAGGACTCACTATCCAGAAGGAGGACCATTGCCTACAAACAAATAAATACAAATAAGGATTGACCATAATAGGTTCCACACATTTGTAGCTTGATCAAAGTATTACAGACACCGCCAGCTCACTGCTTTTAGGAATCTAACACATCAAAGTACTACTAGCTTGATTCACTCTTACACACTCTTCTTTTTGTACTTGTTCGCACACTTCACATTTCTTTTCAGACAATTCGCAACATCTTGACTTGCTTTATACCATCTTCGATCTTGAAAACTTTCTCCAAGGTTGGCTACATATTATTTATTTTAAAAATTCAAATTAGGTTGGCTACTCAACATTCCTGCAGTGGATAAGAATGAGAGAGGACCAAGTACATATTTAATTAGGACCCAAAAAACATCTTGGATCAAACACACTCTTCCTTAATCGATGCAAATTATTCATGTAACATGTAAACATCAAGTCGACCAACCTATTGAAAACACCAATGAACTTTGAAGTACAGTCATCCTCAGCAAGATGATGACACGTGGATCACACAACACACTTCACCAGACACTAGAACACCTCTTAGAAAACTGCATATACATTTGTAGCAATTGCAAAAAACTTTATACACAGAACACTCTTCAACAGTCCAATTGGACTATGCAGTCACACACATTAGCTCTGGAACAAGCCTTCTAGAGCACCAAACCACAAGGCACAAGCGCATTTTCTAGAACATAGAGAACATAAATATTAACCTTCTCCCAGATCTGAAAGATATGAAACAAATCACCAGAAGACCGCAAAGCAGAAAATCTCTCCTAGTCCATGGAGAAACAGTTTTGCCAAACCGGTTCACACACTGGTGAACACATCTTTCACTCTCCATCAACCCAGAAGCTAAAACTCAAAATATATTATCCAATGAAGCTCACAAACAATGCTACAGATCCGAACAAGCATAAGATCAACATAAAAGAAATACAAAGAACATTACCAAAGCACACTGAGAACACACACTCAACATTGTCTTCATTATTTATTAATTTTCTCAAAATCACTTTGCATCAACACATCTGGAACATCATAAATATAGCTCCATGTAATCTCAACACTTCTATAGTATCTGAACTATACATGTACAACCTCCAATCAATTTAAACTGTGTTGACATCAATGACAACATTAATGACAACACCACCAAACACATCCATTCTTGCAATAATCTCCCCCTTTGTCATTGATGGAAACACATGATGTGAAAAACTATCAAAGACAACATACACACTCTCCTTCTTCTTCTCTCCTTTCTTTTCCAAATTAGAAAACCCGCACAAGCATTTTTGCACTCTCTTCTCCTTGCAAGATGACACTCTCTCCCTAGATTGAAATAAGATTTTTCACATGACACTCTCTCCCCCTTTGACATCAATGGAAAATAATTTTTTTGCATGAAACATCTGCCATATAAAGATTTGATCACTCCCCCTTAGGAGTGCACCCACATCTCATACTGCAACAATGATACTCTCTACTCCCCTTGAGGAGTATACTTCAATCATCAGTCCAAATCAAAAGGAATATATAGATCCACTGGACTGATGCACCTCCATGTGCACCTAGTTTAAGGAAGGAGGGGCAGTAACCCCTAAATTCCCCCTAAGATACGCAAAAGTATCCTTTGAAAGAGCCTTAGTGAATATGTCGGCAATCTATTCCTTAGTAGACACATTCAATTTTGACTTCATTCTTCAACACCTTCTCCCTCAAGAAATGATTCTTGATAGATATATGCTTTATCCTAGAATTCATCATCGGATTCTTTGAAATGTTTATTACACTTTTATTGTCACAAAAGATATGGATAGGCTCATCACATGTCACACCTATTTCCTTCAATGTTTGCTTCATCCAAAGTACCTGTGTATAGTAGGATGCTGCTACAATATACTCAACTTCTATAGTGGGAAAAGAAATTGAATCCTATTTCTTGCTCAACCAAGAGACCAGTATTCCTCCAAGAAAGAATGCACCACCACTTGTACTCTTCCATTCATCTACACAACTAGCAAAATTTGCATTAGTGTAGGAATTCAAGGTGAAATCAGTATCCTTAGGATACCATAGACCATAATTTGGAGTGCCCTTTAGATATCTGAATATCCTTTTCATAGCTGTAACATGTGTCTCTTTAGGTTCTTCTTGAAATTTGGCAACCAAAATACTGCATGCATGATATCTGGTCTAATAGAATTAAGATATAGTAGTCCACCAATCATCGATCTGTACATGCTCTGATCAACTTTAGAAGATTCATCATCCTTACTCAGTTTGCATCTGGTTACCATAGGGGTACAAACTGGTTTGGAATAATCCATTCCAAACTTCTTCAACAATTACTTAACATATTAAGATTGTGAAATGAATATCCCCTTATCAGTTTGATTCACTTGAAGTCCAAGGAAGAAATTCAATTCACCAATCATAGACATCTCAAACTCTTTTTTCATCTCCTCTATAAACTTCTTTCACATACCTTCATTTCCTCCAAAGATAATATCATCAACATACACCACAACTATCAACATTTTGTTTCTTTCAACTTTGAAACAAAGATTGTTGTTCGCAGAGCCTTTGTTGAATCATTGTTTTATCAAATATCTATCCAACCTTGCATACCATGCTTTGGGATCTTATTTAAGTCCATATAGTGCCTTTTTCAATTTACAAACCATGTTTGGTTTATCTGATAACTAAAATCCTTCCGATTGTTCTGTGTATACCTCTTCTTCTAATTCACCATTCAGGAATGTAGATTTAACATCCATTTGGTACACTTTGTAGTCTTTATGAGTAGAAAATGCCAAAAACATCTGAATGGTCTCCATTCTTTCCACTAGGGAAAATGTCTCCTCAAAATCTATTCCTTCAACTTGTGAATAACCTTACAAGTCTTGCTTTATTTCTTACCATTTCACCATCTTCATTTAGCTTCCCGAATACCCATTTTAAACCAATTACATTCTTGTTTGTTGGTCTAGGGACTAGTTCCCATGTCTGATTCATTTCATTATGTTGTAATCCCTCTTTCATTTCTCTAACCCAACTTTCATCATTGCATGCCTCACTCACAGTCTTAGGATCTATCTTAGAAAGTAAACACAAATTTACCTCAACCACTTTTCTTCTTGTCTTTACACCATCACTTATGTCTCCAATTATCTATTCCTCCAGATGATTCTTCTGTACATATTTAGGAGTCTTAGGTGCAGGTTCTGTAATATCCTCTTCATCACTTTATTCTTTATCTTCCTTTTATTCTTCTTGTATTTTTTCAAAGATAGGATCATTTGGTTCAACTTCACTTATTTCCATTGGTCTATGCATAGCTTCATCAACCTTCACATTTTCACTTCCAACTATTTTCCTCAATCTTTTATTGAAGCATCTATATGCTTTTTTGTTAGTTGACTATCCAAGAAAAATAACTTCATAACATATTGCATCAAACTTTCCAAGATTCTCATCATATCTTTTAATGTAACATCTACTTCCAAACACCTTAAAGTACTTAGTAGTAGGAGTCTTACTAGTTCATAGCTCATAAGGAGTCTTTGTGTTGTTACCTCTTATCTAAACTCTGTTAAGAATGTAAAAAATAGTGTGGATTTCTTCTCTCCAATATACATCAAGAACATTCACTTCTTTCATCATAGCTCTAGCAGCCTCTTGAACAGTTTGCTTCTTCCTTTCCACAATTCCATTCTACTAAGGGGTTCTAGGAGTAGAATAATATCTCTTTATACCATGCTCTTCACAAAATGCATTAAACTCACCAGAAGTGAATTCTCCACCTCTATGAGACCTTAAACCTTTGATTCTAAGGTTTACTTCATTCTCCACTCTTTCTTTGAAAACTTTGAATCTATCTAGAGCTTGAGCTTTCTCTCTAATAAAATTAACCCATGTCATTCTAGAGTAATCATCAATCAAAAGCATAAAATCCTTGTCACCATTAAGGCTTCTTGTTCTTGTAGGAACACAGAGGTTTGTATGAATCAATTCTAGTATTCCAGATGATGATTTTTATTTTCCTTTAAAATTGCATCTTGTTTATTTTCCCAACTGACAACTTCTACAAACAGAATTTGTAGGCTTTGTAATTCTAGGAAGATCTCTAAAAACTTCTCTTGAACTGATCTTGATCATATTGTCAAAGTTTACATGTCCCATCCTTCGATGCCATAGCCAACTTTCATTAATTTGAGAAACAAAGCACTGACCATCACCACTATTAAGCTGATAGATGTTTCCAATAGTTTTTCTTCCTACAATCACCACAGTTTCAAACCCTTTTCTGATCTCACTGGAGTTATCCTAAAACACAAGCTTAAATCATTTTCTACACATTTTCCCAACTCAAATATTATGCCTTGAGCCCTTAACATAATCGACATCATCAGTACTATGTTTTCCATCAAGAATAATTGTTCTTTTTCCAACAATCTTAGCACTAGAATCATCTCCAAACATAACTAATCCTCCATCATACTTTTCAAGTTTAGTGAACTTACTCTTGTCTCCAGTCATATGATTTAAACATCCACTGTCAATTATGAAATCATCTTCATCATGTCTAGCATGAAAGGAAATAACTAGAGTACCTTCCATCTCATCCTTCTTGTTCTCTGGACTAGATTACCTTGCACATATTCCATGGTTAGTAGACAGATTTACTTTACAAGGTAAGAAACAAGCATTCATCTTTATCTTCCTCAAAATTAGACTCATCATCAAAAATTCCAAAATCTTCTCTAACATAATACAATTTCTTGAACTTCCTGTCTTTTTTGTCTTTATTATTATTATTATCTCTATTCTTCTTGTGTGTAGCTCTATTTGGACATCTTGAAGCATAGTGACCAATATTTCCACAAATAAAATATTTAAAAGGTAACATACCTTTGTACTTACCGGTACCTTTCTTCAATTTCCTTGTAAAGTTTGCTTCCAACTCTTCTGAACCATCACTATTTGAATCATTTCATATCTTAATTGCTTTAAAGGTTGTTTCAACTTTCTCCTTTTCTTTTCAAAACTTCCTCATCTCAAATGCAGTCAAGGTTCCAAATGGCTACTCTTTAGCAAATGTCTTTGGATCATATGATTCTTCAATAGTAGAGACCTTGTCACTGTAATTCTCCGGTAAGGTCATCAAGATATTCTCTATGATATCTTCATCTGTCATGGTACCACCTTGGTTTTTGATTTCATTTTCTACAAGTTCAACTCTCTAATAATAGCTTGCAATGTCTTCACCTTCTTCCATTCTCAAGTTCTCAAATCTACGCTTAGCTATTAGCTTGACAATTTGACTCTATCATTTCCTTCATAGATGTCTTTCAACTTTTCCCATACTTCATAAGCAATTCCTAAAGTGTTGAAATGAAAAAGACAACTAAGAGGGGGAGTGAATCAGTTGTATCAAATCTCTTTACTTATAAACTTAATCTTTTCACCTTAACTTCAATCTATTATTAAGTGTAAACAAGAAATGGAAATAATAGAAAGAGAACACCAGAGACACTGGATTTATGTGGAAAACCCAGTGAGGGAAAAACCATAGTTAGGATTAACTCACAATATAGTAGTAATGCAATACTAGATACAAGGGCTCATTGTCAGAGGGATCACTACCCAAATACAAAGGCTCACTACCCATATTAAGGGCTCACTTCCTTGAGAAGGACTCACTATCCAGAAAGGAGGCTCACTACCTACATAAATACAAAACAATATAAATGAAGATCCACCACTAGGGTTCCACACATTTGCAACTTGATCAGAAGATTGTAGATACCATCACCTCACTACTTTCAGGAATCTAACACCTTAAAGCACTCTTGCCTTAATTCACTCTTCCACTTTCTACTTTTCGCACTTGTTCGCACACTTCACTCACTTGTTTGATTCATGGATGGATGGATATGAAATTTGCTACAACTTAACTTGATTTTATACCATCTTCAACCTCAGGAACATTCTCCAAGGTTGACTATACAATTTCATTTACAAATTCAAACTAGGTCGGCTACTCAACATTCCCGCGGTGGATAAGAATGAGAGAGGACCAATTACATATTTAATTTAGGACCCAAATAACATCTTGAAGCTCGTACACACCTTCTCAAATCGATGCAAAATCCAAATGTAACGTGTAGACACCAGGTCAGCCAAACCTAGTAGCAGTAATATACAACAGTCCACCAATCATGGATCTGTACATACTCTGATCAACTTTAGAAAATTCATCATCCTTACTCAACTTACATCCAGTTACCATAGGGGTACAAACTAGTTTGGAGTCATCCATTCCAAACTTCTTTAAAAATTCTTTAACATACTTGGATTATGAAATGAATATCCCTTTGTCAATTTAATTTACTTGAAGTCTAAGGAAGAAATTCATTTCACCAATCATAGAAATTTCAAATTCTTTTTGCATCTCTTCAGCAAAATTTTTACACATACCTTCATTTCCACCAAAGATGATGTCATCAACATACACCAGAACTATCAGGATCTTGTCGTTCTCAACCTTGAAGTAAAGATTGTTGTTCGCGAACCCTTTGTTGAATCATTTCTTTGTCAAGTATTTATCCAATCTAGCATACCAAGCTCTAGGAGCTTTCTTCGGTCCATATAGTGCCTTCTTTAGTTTAAAAATCACATCCATTTTATCTGACAGTTGAAAACCTTCTGGTTGCTCCATATACACTTCTTCTTCCAGTTCTCCATTTAGAAATGCATATTTGACATCCATCTAATATACTTTGAAGTCTTTATGAGCTACAAATGCCAAGAACATTCGAATGGCTTCCATTCTAGCTACAGGTGCAAAATTTTCTTCAAAATATATTCTTTCAACCTATGAATATCCTTTACATACAAGTCTTTCTTTATTCCTTACCATTTCACCATCTTCATTCAGCTTGTTTTTGAATACCCATTTTGAACCTATTACATTCTTGTTTGCAGGTCTAGGGACTAGTTCCCATGTCTCATTCTTCTCTATCTATTGTAGTTCCTCTTTCATTTCTCTAATCCAACTTTCATCATTACATGCTTCATTCATAGTCTTAGGTTCTATCTTAGAAAGTAAAAACAAGTTTACCTCAACCACTTTGCTTCTTGTCTTCACTCCTTCACTTTTTTCTCCAATTATCTATTCCTCTGGATGATTTTTTTGAACATATTTAGGAGTCTTAGGTGCAGGTTCCAAAGTTTCTTCTTGCTCATTACTTTGTTCTTTCTCTTCCTTTTCTTCTTTTTGTATTTGCACATAGATTGGCTCATCAGATTCAACTTCAGTTATTTCCACTGGTCTATACATAGCTTGATCAACCTTTACATTATTACTTTAAATTATTTTCCTCAATCTCTTATTAAAACATCTGTAAGCCTTACTGTTATTTCAATATCCAAGGAAAATTCCTTCATCACATCTAGCATCAAACTTTCCAATATTTTCTTCATCTCTTCTAATATAACATCTACTTCCAAATACCTTAAAGCATTTTACAGTAGGAGTCTTACCAGTCCATAACTCATAAGGGGTCTTAGTACTGTTACCTTTTATTTGAACTCTATTAAGAATGTAAACAACAGTGTGGATTGCTTCTCTCTAATACACATTAGGAACATTTTTCTTCTTTCATCATAGTTCTTGCAGCCTCTTGAACAGTCTGGTTCTTTCTTTCCACAACTCCATTCTGTTGAGGGGTTATAGGAGCAGAATAATGTCTTTTTATACCATGTTCTTCACAGAATGCATTGAACTCACTAGATGTAAATTCTCAACCTCTATTAGACCTTAAGCATTTGATTTTTAGGTTTTCCTCATTTTGTACTCTTTCCTTAAACACTTTGAATCTATCAAGAGCCTGAGCCTTTTCTCTAAGAAATGTAACCCATGTCATTCTAGAGTAATCATAAATCAAGAGCATAAAGTAGTTGTCACCACTTAGGCTTTCTATTCTTGTAGGACCATAGAGGTCTGTATGGATTAATTCTAGCATTTTGGTAGATGATTGATCCTTTCCTTTAAAATTGTTTCTTGTATGTTCTCCCATCCAAAAACTTTTGTATATTGAATTTGAAGGCTTTATGATTCTAGGCAGATCTCTAAAAACTTCCCTAGAACTGATCCTAACTAGATTATCAAAATTTACATGTCCCATCCTCTAGCACCAGAGCCAACTCTCATTAATCTGAGAAATAAAACACTGAACATCTCCACTTTTAAGTTGATACATGTTTCCATGAGTTCTTTTTCTAGCCACAACCATAGTTTCAAATCCTTTCCTAATCCCACACATTTTATCCTGAAACACAAGCTTAAAAAATTTGTTGCACATCTTTCCAACACTTAAGAGATTATTCCTTAAACCCTTTGCATAATAAACATCATCAGTATTATGTTTTCCATCAAAGATAATTGTTCCTTTTTCAAAAATCTTAGCACCAGAATCATCCCCAAACATAAATATTGCTCCATCATACTTCTCAAGTTTAGTAAACTTACTCTTGTCTCCAGTCATATGATTTGAACATCCACTGTCAATCACCCAAAAGTCTTCATCCTGTCTGGCATGAAAAGCAGTTACCAGAGTACATTCTAATTCATCCTTCTTACACTTTAGACTAGGTTCTTTTGCACATCTTCCATGGTTAGTAGGTACAACTTTATTTTCCAAGACTAGAAAGAAACATTCATCTTTATCTTCTGCAAGGTCAGATTCATCATCAAAAATTCTTGCATCTTCCTTAATATAATACAACTTATTGAACTTCCTATCCTTTTATCCTTGTAATTATTGTTATTATCCTTATTATTCTTTTGTGTAGCTCTATTAGGACATCTTGATGCATAATGACCAATATTTTCACAACTAAAACACATAAAGGGAAACTTACCTTTGTATTTACCAATACCTTTCTTCAATCTCCTTGTGACATTTGCATCCAAGTCTTCTGAATCTTCATCATCCAAGTCATCTTCTATCTTCATTCCTTTAAAGACTATTTCATTCTTCTCCTTATCTCTTGCGAATTTTCTCATCTCAAGTGCAATCAAGACACCAAATAGACGCTCCTTAGTAAATGTCTTTGGATCATACTATTCTTCAAGTGTAGATACTTTGTCACTGTAATTGTCTGGTAAGGTCATCAAGATCTTTTCAATTATATCTTCATCTGACATGGTACCACCTTGATTCTTGATTTCTATTGCTATAAGTTCAACTCTCTGATAATAGCTTGCAATGTATTCTCCATCTTCCATTCTCAAGTTCTCAAATTTTCGCTTAGCAGTTAGTTTCCTTGAAAAATTTACTCTATCATTCCTTTCATAAATGACTTTCAACTTTGTCCATACTTCATGAGCAGTAGGCAGAGAAATAAATTTTGTTCTTTCAATTTTATATAAAGAACTGAAGATAGGAAACCTTGCTCTTTCATTTTCTTCACAAGCTACAACTTCATCAGCAGTGGAAGGACCAACTGCTGGTATCACATACTTTGTCTCCACAGCTTTCCAGGTGTTGAAATTAAGTGAAATCGGATAACTTCTCATCTGCTCTTCCAGACACTGTAATCAGCCCCATCAAACATAAGAAGCTGCAACTTGTGTGCCATCTAATCTAACTCAAGTGGTTAAGGATTTTTACCGAGGAACCAAAGCTCTGATACCAATTGTTAAAATGCACAAGACAACTGAGAGGGGGGGTGAATCAGTTGTATCAAATCTCCTTACTTATGAACTTAATCTTTTCACCTTAACTTCAATTTGTTATTAAGTGTAAACAAGAAATGAAAATAACAAAAAGAGAACACTAGAGACACCAAATTTACGTGGAAAACCCAATAAGGGAAAAACCAAGGTGAAGATTAACTCACAATATAGTAGTAATAAAATACCGGATACAAAGGCTCACTGCTAGAGGGCTCACTGCCCAAATACAAAGGCTCACTACCCAGATTAAGGGCTCACTATCCAAAAGGGAGGCTCACTACCTACAAAAAACAAAAGAATATATAAATGAAGATCCACCACTAGGGTTCCACAAATTCACAACCTGATCAGAAGATTGTAGATACCATTAGCTCACTACTTTTAGGAATCTAGCACCTTAACTTGTACTGTTGCCTTAATTCCCTCTTCCACTTTCTAATTTTTGCACTTGTTTAGACACTTCACTCACTTGATCAATTTGTGGATGGATGGATATGAAATTCGCTACAACTTAACTTGCTTTTATACCATATTCAACCTCAAAAACATTCTCCAAGTTCGGCTATACAGTTGCATTTACAAATTCAAAATAGGTCATCTACTCAACATTCCCGTGGTGGGTAAGAATGAGAGAGGACCAATTACATATTTAATTTAGGACCCAAATAACATCTTGAAGCTCACACACGCTTTCTCAAATCGATGCAAAAGCCAAATGTGACATGTAGACACCAGGTTAGCCAAACCTAATGAAAACACCAATGATATTTGAATGATGCACATCTCCAGCAAGATAATCACACGTGGATCACTCAACACGCTTCACCGGTCATTTAGTCACCTCTGAGAATATCTCAGATACATCCACAACAATTAAAACCAACTTAATTTTCAGAGAACTCTTCACTAGTCCAACCGGACCAGCCAACAAAACACAAGAGCTCTGGAGCAGGTCTTCTAGAGTGCCAAACCACTAGAAATTTTGTTAGAATATAGAAACCATCAGAAATAGTCATCTTCCAGATCTGCAAGATCTGAAACTAAATATCAGAAGACTGTGGAGCAAAAAAAATTCTCCCAGTCCACAAACAAATGGTTCTGCCAAACCATTTCACACACCAATGAGCATATCTTCTATTCTCCATCAACTCAAAAGCTGAAACTCAGTATATATGTTTCATTAAAGCTTATGAACACATCTAAAAATACGCATAGGCATATGATCAACATAGAAGAAATGTGGACCACAATACCAGAGCACACTCATAACACACTTTTAACCCTGCTTTCATTATTTCTCAAATTTTCTCAAAAGCAATTGGAAAATACATAAATTTATGTTGATATCAATGACAACATTAATGAAAACACCACCAATCACATCCATACTTGCAACATAAAGAAATATTTTTTGTCTGTTTAGCTTTAGATAAAGCACTGAAGATAACATACCTTGCTTTCTCATTCTCCTCATAGGTAGAGATCTCATCTACAGAAGAAGGACCACTAGCTAGTTCAACATATTTTGTCTCTACAGCTTTCCAAGTCTTGAAACCAAGAGAGATCAGGAAACCTCTCATTTTCACTTTCCAGTCACTATAATCAGATCCATCAAATATAGGGATTTGCAACTTGTGTGCCATTTGATCTCCCTCGATCAATTAAGCTCTTCTCTAAGGAACCAAAGCTCTGATACCAATTGTTGAAATGCACAAGACAACTAAGAGGGGGTTTGAATTAGTTGTACCAAATTACTTTTACTTCTAGCCTTAATCAATTCCACTTTAACTTAATATGTTATTAAGTATAAACATGAAATGAAGATAATAGAAAGAAAATACCAGAGACACCAGATTTATGTGGAAAACCCAATGAGGGAAAAACCATGGCGAGGATTAACTCACAATATAGTAGTAATGCAATACCGAATATAAAGGCTCACTACCAGAGGGCTCATTTCCCAAAAAGGACTCACTATCCAAATACAAAGTCTCACTACCTACAGATAGGACTCACTATTTAGAAGGAGGCTTACTGCCTACAAACAAATAAATATGAATAAGGATCCACCACAATAAGTTCCACATATTTGAAACTTGATCAAAGGATTACAAACACTATCAACTTACTTCTTTTAGGAATCTAATACATCAAAGTACTATTGCCTTGATTCACTCTTACACACTCTACTTTTTGCACTTGTTCACAGACTTCACATTTTTTTTCATACAATTCGCAACATCTTGACTTGCTTTTATACCATCTTCGACCTTGAAAAAATTCTCCAAGGTTGACTACACATTATTTATTTGACAAATTCAAACAAGGTCGGCTACTCAACATTCCTGCAGTGGTTAAGAATGAGAGATGACCAATTACATATTTAATTAGGACCCAAACAATATCTCAGATCAAACACACGCTTCCTTAATTGATGCAAGTTCTTTATGTAATGTGTAAACAATAGGTCAACCAAACCTAATGAAAACACCAATGAACTTTGAAGTATGCGCATCCACAACAAGATGATGACACGTGGATCACACAACATGCTTCAACAAACACTGGAACCTCTCAGAAACCTTTAGATACATCTGCAACAACTACAACAAACTTTATACATAGAACACTCTTCAACAGTCTAATCAGACCTTGTAGTTACACACAGTAGCTCTAGAACAAGCCTTTCGGAGCATCAAACCACAAGATTTTTTTCCAGAACATAGAGAACATCAATGTTAACCTTCTTCTAGATCTGCAAGATTTGAAACAAACCACCATAAGAATGCGGAGCAGAAACATCTCTCCCAATCCATAGATAAACAATTCTGCCAAGCCGGTTCACACATCGGTTCACACATATTTCACTCTCCATCAACCTAGAAGCTAAGACTCAAAATATATTATCTAATGAAGCTCACAAATAATGCTACAAATCCACATAGGTATAGGATCAACAAAGAATAAATGCAAAGAACATTACTGGAGCACACTCAGAACACACACTCAACACTATCTTCATTATTTATTAATTTTCTCAAAAGCACTTGGCATCAACACATCTGCAACATCATAAATCTAGCTCCATGTACTCTCAACACTTCTATAGTATCTAAACTATACATGTACCACCTGCAATCACTCTAAACTATGTTGACATCAATGACAACATTAATGACAACACCACCAAACACATCCATACTTGCAACAAAATTGTTTATTTTTGGGTGAATGGGGGTTTGCCTTAGTCAAACCCCATGTTTGAAAATTAAACCTTGATAATGAAATAATGATAAAATGAAGGAATTGATGAATGAAAACTTTCCTATTACAACTCACCAAACCCTTAATGGCTTACTTTAGAGGATTGAAGTCAAACACATCACTCTAAGGCTTGGATCTTGCATAAATTGTCTTGATTGATTGATTGATTTGATGCTTGAATGCTTGAAACATACATCACAATGTTATCTTGAAAACATGAACATGAACATGCATGAACTTTGACATGATGATATGATGTTTATTTTTGTTGTATATGACTCATAAATCTTCTCTTCAATACTTGCGGCAATAATATTTACTCTTATCAAGGTTTCCTTAATGTTGCTTAGATTTGAATTGATAAAAGACCTTCTATTTATATGTGTTTATCTAATTTCCAAACAATTATATTCCAAAATCTAACACTTGCAACTTAAATTTGAATCATTAAAATTCCACCAAAAACATATTTTAAAATGGGTCTTAGCACTTAAGGAGGACCCATTCACCCAAGGGTGAATGGGTCCTAGACCCTAAGGCCAAGACACACATGATCCAAGATGTTTTAAGTAATGATGGCAATTGTTTAATATAGGTTCTTCTTTTGGAAAAAAGGAATGATAATACTTTGGAATGCATAATCAAGTTAATTAAGGATTAATTAAGTCCAATTAATTAAGGGGATTTAAACATATTGTGAAATTGTAAAGGTATACAATTTTCTACACTACAGTAGGTTGGAAAATACTAGGTGTTGACACTTGCAACCCACATACTGTTGTGAAACCATATACACATAAATATTGAATTGGTTAGTCACCCTTAAGCTCAACTTGGTTACTTTTATGTATCCCTAAAATGCTACTCATCCTTGAGCTTTAAACAAGAACATTGAACTAACTGACAACCCATATTATGTTTTCAAACCTGTAATTATATTATGCATAGATATTTTCAATCATATGAAGAAATTAAAATGCAATTTTTACTCTAACTAAGAGTTGTTATAATTTTTTAAGGTAAACTTCATTACATTATTACTATATACAAAACAAAAAAAAATAATTACATTCATACTATTTTATAAAATTGTAGGTTGGAAAACATTGACTGTTATAAAGCCTACAACTGATATACTATTGTAAAACCCTAAAAATGTAACAACCAATTGGTTAGTTACCCCTCAAGTTAGTTTGATTAGTTTTATGTATCCCCCGCACGCAACTCCTCCTCATGCTCTCAATTCTTAAGCTTTGAACATGAAAAATGAAATAACTAATAACCAATGTTGTGTTTTCCAATGTCCAATTATATTTTGCATTTTTTTTTGAACATATGAAGAAATTGAAATTAAATTTTTACTCTAAGATTTGTTAGAAATTGTGAAGGTTCATTTCATTACATTCCTTTTGTGAAAATAGAAAAAAAAACCATTACATTCATATTGTTGTGTAAAGCTATAGGTTGGTAAACACTAGGTTTTATGAAACTTGCAACCCACATGCTATTATAAAACCCTCTACATGTAAATGTTGAATTGGTTAGTCATCCCTTAGCTCAATTTGGTTACTTTTATGTATCCCCAAAATGAAGCTCCTCCTCAAGCTTTGAACAAGCACAATGAACTAACTGATGTAACCCACATTATTTTTTCCAACATGCATTTATATTGTGCATATATGTTTTTAATCATATGAATAAATTAAAATGCTATTTTAATCAAATAGTTGTTATAATTTCTTAAGGTGAACTTCATTACATTCTTAGTGTGTAAAGAAAAAAAGGTTTTCATTATATTCATACTATTTTGTAAAATTGTAGGTTGAAAAATACTAGTGTTATGAAACCTACAACCCACATAATATTGTAAAACACTAAACATGTAACAACCCAATTGGTTAGTCACCCCTTAGGTGAATTTAGATATATTTATGTATCCCCTAGCTTCAACTCCTCCATATTCTCTCAATTCTTAATATTTGAATATGTGGAATGAAATAACTGACAACCCACATTGTGTTTTTGAATGTGCAATTATATTCTACATTTATTTTTAAAACATACGAAGAAATTGAAATGCAATTTTTACTCTAAGAGTTGTTAGAGATAAGACCAATTAATTAAATTAATCAATTTATTTAATTAAGACAATCAGTGACGTATTAAATAAATAAATGAAATTCATTTATTTAATAATCAATAAGAATTAAATGCAGAAGAGGGAATTAAATAAATTAAAGAAAGACCTAGACAGTTAATGACGTATTTAATAAATAAATAAAATTTATTTATTTAATAATCATGAAGAATAACTGACATGAATTAATTAAATAATTATGAATTATTTAATCAATAGTCGAATGTGGACAAAGGACATAATTAAATGTCTTAATTATGCTAGGACGAAAGTGGTAAAAATGAAGCTTGTAGGCCTAGGTCATTTTTAGGTGTCTACACATACTATCTTATAATATCGAAGGTTGGAATTCATAGGGTGTTATGAAACCTGCAACCCACATACTATTGTAAAACCCTCTACGTGTAAAAAACAAATTGGTTAGTCACCCTCAACTCAATTTGGTTACTCTTATGTATTCTCACAATGGAACTCTTCCTTGAGCTTTGAACAAGCACAATGAACTAATTGACAACCCATATTATGTTTTCCAACCTGTAATAATATTTTACATTTATTTTTCAATCATATGAAGAAATTGAAATGCAATTTGTAATCTAACTAAGAGTTGTTATAAATTTTTAAGGTGAACTTCATTACATTCTTACTATATGTGGGTTGCAGGTTATCAAACATTAGACCCACTATGTTTTGCAACATGCTATTTTTATGCATTTACTTGTCAATCATATGAAGAAATTAAAATGCAATTTTTACTCTAACTAAGAGTTGTTATAAATTTTCAATGTGAACTTCATTACATTCTTACTATCTATAGAACATAAGGTTTTTATTACAATTAGTTGTATGAGTATCATTAGGATTTTTTGTGTTTATGCATTTGTAAATGGCTATCATATTGATAGTTTTATAATTTCTTATAAAGACCTACTTTGCATATCAAACATCTAGAGATAACATTGATGACCATGATTTACTAGAATGTATCCATGATGTGAGTCATACTTTCCCACATATATACATACACATAAATTTTATTTCTATACATGTTTTCATTAATGTAATAAATAAAGAGTGCACATGTGTTTATCATCTCGCTATATGTGACTTGTGTGTAATTGCATTGCCTAAGGAGAGAAATGATTCCTGTCGTGGATTTTAATGGAAGCATAATATAGGTAAGTAAGTCACCATAAATAAGAAGACTTTAGGTGGCATTACCTACCATTATTTTACATTTTTTATAATGAAATTTTGCATGGCAATGAAAAGTATGATCTTAAATCTATAAGAACATACTATTCAAACATAGGAAAATAATGTAAGTCTACACCATAATTATTCAATAATGAAATGATCAAAGCCATATTGTGTAATGACTATTCTCAACATGTCCCATCATCTCCTAGTTTCCTATTATGTGCAACTGATAAGACACTTTGATAAAATCTTATACACTTCTCTAGGTCCTTGTGCACTGAGTGGGGTGATTCCACTTGCATAAATCCTCATAGTTGCACATGTAACAATAAGGTTTCAAGGATCTTGTGCTTTTATCTTTTAACTTTGAACACCTTCAACCTATAACAAACCCATGAGTGTAAATGATTATGTTGAAAAATTATTGTATGGATGAAAACAAGTATAAGGTACTATGATATATATAGAAAAAAATCATTTATATGAACCACTAGAAGAGAAGGCCTCAAGTTGGAGATCCTCCATATCTTGAAGGAATTCATAGAATCAGCAAGAATCTTTGTGAAAGCACTAAGATAAGGTAGACTGTAGATAGGAGAAATGGCCTCAACAATACGTACTTTCACACAACCTTGTGGGAGTGGAATGCCATGGAAAATAGCACCTCTACTCACATCTTCCACAATGAATTTTCCAACCACTTTACCCCACGATCAAAGGCCAATGTGATTGTCGACCTTAAAATAAATGACCTCGACATCTTTCCTCTGTTCATCAAAAGGATTTGGCTGCAATAGAAAATTTCATTAACGTGAATTATAATTCAACTCATAGTTAAGTATTCATAATGAAATTGGAAGATAAGCGTGGAAGTGCATTGTGTTAGTACCGATATAGATGGAAGACCAGTTCTCTCCTCATCCCTATGTCCATCTTTATTACCCTCTCCCACTTGCATTGCAACTAGATCACCAATGAGGTCAAGGCCCAATTTTTTAGAGACTGTAGATATTTGATAAAATTCTTATCCTGAAAAACATGAAAAAGGTGTGAGAAGATAAAGAAAATAAACAAAATTTACACTTTTAGACAGTAATAGAGAATATATTTGAGTAAAATGAAATGAAAATGCACATTTCAAATAATTAAAGTCATAAGAATCTAGTGAACACCTCATTATTTATCTGATCACTAAAATTGAGGATTTATCACCAATATTGTATGCTTATCAATTATCCTGGGAGGGGAAATTCTAACTAAATCTAAATAATCTCACTAAATAAAAAGAAACCTCATTTTTTCATATATACATTGTTATTGTGCAATACATGTTAGATATTTGATACATGAGATATATGTATAAACATATCAATTTCAAACTTCCATTTCTAATAATAAATGTATATAAGGAAAGGAGCTAACACATTTCAAATTGGTGAACTTATAAGAATGCAGTGATCACCTCATTATTTGTTTGGTCAACACTTCTTCTTTGATCGAAGTTGAAAAATAGGAAATTTTCACATGTCAACTTAGGTCTGGCCACATACCCTTGATTTTGTATGATGCATTTCTTTGACTTCTGTATATCGAAATCTTTGCATGTTCTGAATTGTTTGTGGAGTGTCTTTGTTTCTTTTGAATATGCCGACTTCTATGTTTGATCTTTGTTTATCTATTAAGATAGATACTTTAGATTTTTGGTAATAAAATATATATTGGGAGAGATTAATCGTAAGTTACATTATTTACTTTTGTGATATAGTTTCAGATTCTTATATATATATATATATATATATATATATAATTGTATAAGTAAATGGATGTAAATAAATAAATATATATATATATATATATATATATATATATATATATCAATATCACCTTGAAAGTTGAGTTAATATATTACTACAACATCCTATTTATATATGTATATGTAAACTTGTTTATGTACTAAAATGGGTAGAGACATTGTTAGAAGAATTTAATCGAATTATATTACGTATTATTAAATGCATCTCTTACCACATAAGGTTCTTTGTTAGAAATACACTTAAAAGATAATAGGTTATACACCTAAGTATGAAAGGAATGCATAGATATTTACATGTTAGAATATTGAAATGTTGTTTTCGTTGTAATCTAAAAAGGTAGAGTGATAAAACTAGAATTACTGAGATCATAGACAATATGTCTTGACTAGGTTTTTATGAAATTGTTAAGGAGGATTTAAATATTTCTTATAATCTATCATTTGTATGTATTAGTGAAAGTGATTTGTTGTGTATGTATTGAGTTAGGTATAGATTATGTTTATATAATTTCTTTAACTAATTTAAATGATCTCCCCTCTTAGTGAAAAGATAAAAATGTAATTGTCTATCTATATGTTTCCTATGAATTATCACCTTGAATTGTATTAGTGAGTTAAAGGTTTAGATAAGCGATATGTACAATGATTATAAATTGAAAAGAAAACTTATTGAGATAATATAAGTATTGTGTTATTGATATATATGTCCATATGATTTGTTCAATTATTGGTAGATGACTTCTTAATGATCGAATAGATAAAATGTAATTGAATTTTATCCTTCATGATTATCATTCATTGAATACATACATACTTTTTAAAGGTTGAGTTGAGGTTTCCATTTTGATGCTTCTTTCTCTTGATGTTATTTTGATTAGAGGAGTCTTTATTTATTGTATTCATGTGGAAACCTTTTTGTGAACCCATTTGACGTTGTTCATCTTCTCATATTTATATTTGAGTTCATGGGTAGATTGTTTTAATTGTCTTCCAGAGGTGGGGGGAGTATTTATTTCTTGGTGATTTATATTTTGGTTTGATGCCACAATTATTCTTTCTTGGTTGAGATTGTGTGGGTGTTACCTTGTTCTTTTGCAATGTTGTGTTGTGGAATGTGTGCAAGAGGGTTCATGCCTCGCATGTGGTTGTGATTTTCATGTCTTGGCTTTATGAGTGTTAAGGTACACCTTGTTCCTTGTATTGTGTTGTTGTTAGTAGGGGGAGTGGCTCTCGGTGGGGGCCAGTGCACAAAGTGGCATATGGGTAACTCATTGAGAGTTTCCACAATCAATGATAACCTAACAATTAATTAGGGGTTTTCGGTAGCATCTCATATTAATTCAGATAAGTTAGCCTCACTCATGGATCAAGTGCTCGTTTAGGCTTGGGATGAGTGGGAAGGCCTAAAATGGTAAAGATCAAATGCCTTGTCCCTTCGAAAGGTATGTTGATCCTGTATGAGTGAGAATGTGGGTCGGGGATCGATTGAGGTTGCCAAGGTTTAACCAAGTAGGGGGGCTGATAACCTATAAAGATCCGCATTGGGTAACCCATGTCGAGCTTATGTGATGACACTCCTTCCTTTAGTAACCATGGTTGTTGTTGTATCCCTTTGTCATTCTTGTGCCTCTGAAAGTGAAGGTTCCTTATGTTTTCTTTATGTGTTGCTTGTGTGGGTTATTGTTGTTTTGTGTCGAGGTTGTGTTAGTCTTGTCTGTTTGACCTTTGTTTGGTTGTGGGTCCTCTTGTCATCTCCTAGCATGGGAGGTGGTCCTTCGGGTCCACATGGTCGGGTGGAACATGCTATGCACCCATTGGGTTCCCTACCGATGATCATGATGCTACAAAGATGTTCCAGTTGCAATGGTTCCTGAGCTTTCTAGTGTTGGTGACAGTTTTAGTGTTGTAGACACATAAAAATGACCAAGGCCTGCAAGCAATATTTTATCACCTTTCGTCCTAACATAATTATGACATTTTAATTATGTTTCTAACCCACATTCAACTATTAGTTAAATAACTCATAATTATTTAATTAATTTATAATCTTTCATTCTTCATGATTATTAAATAAATAAATCTTATTTATTTATTTTAATATGCCACTAATTGTCAAAGTCTTCTAATAATTAAATAAAATCATCAATTTATTTAATTAATCATTATTATCAATGTCATCCTGATTATTAAATTAATATATTTTAAATATATTGATTTAATTCCTAAATCCTCTCTTAATTAAATAAATTCATTTATTTATTTAATTAAGTAATTGTCTCTTTTAAATTAAATAATAATTATTAATTATTTAATTGCCTTATGAGACATTTCCCTATTTTTAAATAAAACAATTTATTTAAAAATGACTTCACATAGTTAACTAATTCTTCATTTAGTAATTGATTTCAAAAAATCAATTACTCATTATCTCACAAATCTTTATTTTGAATTAATTTAATTCAAAAGGGAAATATTCTTCTACAAATCATGTAATTGCTAAAATTACTGATTTCCTAAAATCTCATCCTCTTGTCTTCTGATTTTTACTAATTTCATCTCAATGTCACGTTGATTCTCCACCATTTGATTTAATTTCTTAAATTAAATCTTGTTCACACATATTGGGTATTTTTCCCTAACCCTAAATGAGAGTTGCCTTATTGAATCTTGACCTTTGATTCTAGGGCATTCTTCAAATCTCTCATCTTGTCCATCCGTTCAAGATTGCATTTTCTATAAAATGACAATCTTGATCTCATTTTCGCATGGATCATTGCTTAATTTATTATTATTTTGGCATTCTCATATCACACATAGGCTTAATATTATTACTTGCATAAATAGAAATAACTTTCTAGTTTGCAGATAGTTTATTTTATTAAATCCTTCAAAGGCTTTTGCTAAGGCTAGACATTAGAGTTTGCTCACACACATAATCTAAGGGTAACATTATCACAGCAAGCTTGAGGAGGTGCAATAGAAGTGAGTCATGGAGTTTTAAATGGGTGAGACCTTTCTAGTGTTATTCCATTTTCAGTTTTTCTCCTTTGCATTCTATTGTGTGATGTTATTAACTTGCAAGTACAACTAATCAAGTGATGAACTATCTTGCAAGAATTTAATCGTCATTACATTGGTGAACCTGACAATCTAACACACATCTTGCAGGTTTTCGTACGACTTCGTATTTTATTTTGCAGGTACAGGTGCACGGAACGCCTCAGCTGCAGGCTGACGAGACACAACTACTCTGTCAAGCCGCATTTGCGCTCACAAACGACGCATTCGCAACTACACAACACATTTTCTAGAACCTGAACCACAAATGCCACCATGAACCACATCTGAAGAGCCAGACCTGTTGAGCCGCATCCGCCGAGCCGCATCTGTCGAGCCACATTTGACTGGTAAAACTTCATTTTTTTTAGAATTGTAATCTGGATCTGACGCGACCACGACCAGTCTTTATTTTTGAAGGGATTAAAATGAACCAACCCTAGGATAGACACTTAATTCATAATTTACCAATCCTAGGATAGAAAATCTAATTTGGAATTTATCAATCTAGGATAGTCACCACACTTTACTTTGTTTGGTTAAAATGAACCCCATGTTTTTGGTGAAACAATATCTTCACTTAGAATAGAAAAATTTCATTTGGGTTTAAAACTGAACATTTGTTTACTGTGTTTGTTTGGATAATAGGTATATGCTCTCCCCTTTATTAGGTGATCAAAAAGCCAGATTTATCCATTTTTATTTTCATGCATTTCATGTTTTATTACAAGCTTTAGAAGGCTTGCCGTAGTGGGAAAAAGTACTCACCCTACGGGAACGACCTAAGTGGGAACAACCAAAGCCAGGTTTTCCAACTCACTATAATCAAAAGCGAATTCGGGGAAAGTCCACAATTCGATGGCAGTGTGCAAAGATAACCATCCCCAAAACCTTCGTTCTAAAGGTTGGGAGGTCTCTTGAGGGAGTTTATCATTTTCCATGCCGAACAAAAACCTTGACTAAAAACCTTAGTGTAGAAGCCAGCCATGTCAGTAACTAGACATTGTTTCAATCATGGTGCAAGGGGAGGGAAGAATCTCCCCCCAAGACACTCACCATATAATCACCACAGACTGTTTGCTCAGGGGATTCGGTATCCACTTCCGTCACCTTGAGTACGCACCTGGAAAAGACAAAAACACAGGCGCCCTCTAGGGGGTGACATGGTTGTGTGAGTCGACGTGATTTTAAGATGTGGGCTATGAATGTTATGATGACCCTTTGACTATTAAGAGTGAGTCTGCTTGAGCATACATTTAATGTTTTAATTTCTATGTGTTTTCCAACTATTTTCAAACAGAATTCAACAAATCGAACTTCATAAATCTGGGTCAAAAAACTTGTCAAAACTGCAAAAGAGTGTTCGATTTTCTAAAAAATTGTCCATTGAGACGCAATCGCTCTGATAAACCACATTCGCGCTGATGGGCCACATTTGCCCTGATGAGCCGCAATTGAAACACACTGAGTCGCATTTGCTAGTGTCCCGCCGCATTTAACAGATTGAGTCGCATTTTCCAGTCCTAAAACCACAATCGACTGCATTCAACGCATTCCTTCTACAATGCCACATCCGAAACGTGAATTGTAATTGCTTACTTTTGAGCCGCACTTGCTCTCCCAAACTGCAATAAACCTGTTAAGCCACATTTGTAGAACACATGTCAAAATTATGTGACTCATCTGCTTTGTCCCAATGCAATCGATGCATGGAACAACGCATTTGATACTGCAGTGCATCGGAGACCTAAAACGACACATTTGCCTGTCATTTGGAAAAACAGATATCCTGTCAAAAACCAGAGGCCAAAATTTTTGCAACTGAATTTTACTAGCATCTTTTTCCCAGTAGACTTTTTCTAAAGCCATAAAAAAAACTTGTCCAAGTCATCCATCTTTGCATTTTAGTCTTCATCTAGCTTGCAATCCGCCATTGTCATCTTCATAGGCAAAGTCTTAAGTCCTCAAAATTACACCTTTGGGATAGGAAAACTTTCCTTCCTTTGTCAAACCATTTGTCTCAAGAATACATTATCATTGGACCAAGTCAAAACAAATCATTCCTAATTCATTGTCCTTTGGTGAGCTATTTCCAACTCATAAGTCTAGTGTGGAAATCTCACCTTGTCATTTTATCATCTTGTCCTACAAATCAGTCCTTTGACAATCCAAATTGAGACATTTGGCCAGACTTTGAGTGGTTAGAAAACCATTTCCTAAAAATCATTCGACATAAGGCATCCCCTTTTATCACTTTGCATTGTCTCTTTGCAAATTCATAGTCTCATTCCATCCACCATCATGTCTTCAAGTCACTATGACATGCTTGCTAGTCAAATTGAATTCCAATTCAATAGTAAGGGTCAAACACAACTTTCTAGAGACTTCAAAACGCTATACCTCCAATGCAAGTCCAAATACACCTCAACCTCTAGTCCGCCATCCATCTATCCCTCTTACCAACAATTCACAAGTCCTAGTCCTCTATCCATCTACTATCAAGGGTCCCATAACACCATCCATGGCACTGAGTCACAACAAACTTCCATTAGTCATATCCACCCTAACTTTGACAAGGGAAACCAACCCTCCATTAATCCATTCCAAGCCTCCACATCATATCTTAGTCCTCCACCCACATCATATCAGAGTCTCCCATTCATGTCATATCCTAGTCCTTTGCCATATCCTAGTCCTTCGTCATATCCTAGTCCTCCACCCACGTCATATCCTAGTCCTCCATCCACATCATATCCTTGTCAGGCAATCATGTCCTATCCTAGTCCATCATCCCTCAACCAAGTCCAAACCTCCATGTCATACCCTAGTCCAACATACACCAATCCATTTCAAGACACTCCATTGGGTCATGAAAACACATCTAGTCATGGTCTCCAAAGTCCCATCCCATCTCATACACTTTAGGATACATGTCAAGAGGCAGGTCCAAAGCACAACATTATACCATCACTGTCATGCCAAGATCAAAGTAGTCCATTCCATGACTCCATCTTTACATCCATTCAAGAAGTCCTCCTAGACAATCATGGCATACCAAATACACCTATCTTTGGTCAAGAGTCCATCCACAACCATGTCATTCAAAATGACCCTATCCTTGGTCAAGATCTTATTTCCAATCAGGACATTCACAAGGCACCCATCTTTGATCAAGACACTATCTTTGATCAAGAAGTCCAAACCGATCCACTCCTTGACCTCTATGCCATTCACAATGAAACGCTTGAAAACGATTCCATTCAAACATCAAGTATTGACACTCCCAAAAGTGAGACACTTGCCTCCATGGGACACATAGATTATCTACCACTAGAACAAGAGTCTTCTAGCATGGACATATTTGCAAATGATCAAGCTATAGCTGAATTCAGTGGGCTCTATGACAATGACCATGAAGATGGTTTTGACATAGACTTGGAAGCACCAACAAAACCATAGGAGTTCGACATGTCACCTAATCAGACTGAAGATATTAATCAAAAATCTATCCAACATGTCAATAAAGCTACAAAATCCTATCAATTAGGATCATCTATCTTTTTCAGAGCAGGCTTTCTTACAGATGAGAAGATTTCAAGCATTACTTTCCCCAATAATGATGGGTTGGCATCTTGCTTCCAAAGTAACAAGTATCCCATCGCAAACAAAATTTTTTAGAACATGGATTATCAGGGAAAAGGATTAGACCTACACGAGCAAGGAATTCTAGAACCCGTACAAGTTCAAGCACATTACAGACATCAAGGTCTTGGCTATTCATCAGTTAGAAAATCAGATAATGTTAGTGGTCCCTCTTCGATACTAGGGGCAACTTTATCCAATACAAATGTCAAAATGGGTGTCATGAGTAGTCATTGTCATAAGATTGTTGCCAATACCCCTTCCCTCCATACCCCAAACCATCATTCCATCATGAATCAACCTTCCATTTGGAACCAACAAAAGTCTTACAAATAAAAAATCCAAAATCAAAAGTCAAAGGCCATCAAATCAGGCATAAATTCAAGTGGAAAAATGAAGCTAAAATGGATCCCAAAACAAAATGGATCAAGTCAAGAAAAGAATGAATTAGGCAAAGAAAATATGCCAAATTCAAAAGTCAATCAAAATGTGGAGCCACAACACAAGAGGACTCCCACATAAAATACATGCCCACCTCCATCAAAATGGCCATCAAGAAAGACATATGAAAATGTTGGTTCCAAACAACATCCTAACCCAACACCCAAAGTTTGGAGATTGAAAACCAATACATCCAAACATCCAACCAACCCGTCCACATCCACCATCATCCGTCATCATCCTACATCCTCCTTAAAGTCCAAACATCCCATGTCAAAAATCTGTCACATCTTGACAACAACTCTCTATCATAAGGACTCTCATGGCACTCTATCACGATGTGCATATTCTAATAAAGCCAACACTAGTATCAATAAAAATCATAATGACATCAATCAGGTGTATGCAAGCGCTATCATCCTGACAAGGCAACTACTTCAAAAAGGTCATTATTGGCATGTCATGGCACTAGTCTCTACATTGGCATCGCCAAAGGCTTTAGCACAGTCAATGGTCATATAAAGCATCAAGGCTATCCGGAAAAAATACAAAAAAATAAAAAAAATCGTCCCTTGATGAAAACCTGGCAAACAGGCCTCTTGGTGACACCAAAAAAATCAGAAAATATCAAAAATAGTAAAGAGAAAAATTTCGTCCAATAGTGAAAACCTGGCAAATAGGCACTTTGGATAAGGACCTTGATGAAAACCTGGCAAACAGGCATCATGTGTAGAATAAATCATTTATGTGGACCATTACACTTGGGGGCAAGTTGTCCCATCTCCCATGCATTTCCTATGGCATTTCCATCCATCCATATGAGCCTTATCAGGTCCATCCATTGTCCCACCTATTTTGATCTTGACAAAGACTAAGGCACAAACATAAGTCATGCTTTGGGAAAAATCTTGACATGTCTATCTTTTGGTCATACCTCATTCATTGAATATCATGTCATTATCATCATAGCCTCCTTTTCACTATGCGACATCATCCTTGGAGATCATAATTTATCTCTATGACATAAGCCATCCATGTCTCCTATCTTTTACCAAGACCATCCATTGTCCTTTTATGCCTATCACCCATCTTGGTTTCCCTTGTCAATGGTCCTACAATCCTCCGTCATCCCATTCTAGTCCTCATCAAGTCATTTCAAATGCAACAGTACGACACCCTAGCACATTATCCAAAACATTCCTTGGCTTTGTCCCTAGACCTATTGCAGACTTTAATACTCTTGTCATAACATTGCCATCTTCACGTTGTTTTGAGATGTGTCCTTCCCACATCAAACAACATTGTCATCTTCACGTTGTTTCAAGATGTGTCCGTCCCACGTCAAACACAGTTGTCATCATCATCATCACCTGTCAATCGGTATTCAACTTGGCTAGCAAAAAAATCATGGTTGTCCTTGGATTCATGTGCATCGACATCATTCACATGCATTTGTCACAATTTCCATAAAACATCAAAAGGTCATAAAAATTGGAAAAAGTCCTGAAAAAGTCCTAAAAATTGAAAAAAGTCTTGAGAAAATACAAAAACATCCAAATCAATGTCAAAATCCTAAAAACAAAGTCAAAGTCAATCTCTGTCTGGTTAGTCCAATCAGTCTTGTCATTCAATCTTCATCTTTGTTTGAACTACGTTGTCTCTGTGCATTTGCTACGTAGGCAAGATTCATCTTTGAATCCTCGAGACATTAGGTCAGTTCTTTTAGGTTTGTCCGAATAAAATCGTAAGTCAAACTTGGTCACGTCTTTCAAAATAGTCATTCGAAATGTCAATGTCAAAATTCATCAAAATCAGACAACATAGTCCAATCAATTATACAGTCAAAATCAGTCAGCTTGCCAAAGCATTAGTCAAAATGTCAATCTCTCGTCACTTTTTGGTCCTCTTCAAGATGTATCCTTCTTGGATTTGGATCTCGTCAAAGTGTCATTTGCCTTTTTAGGATGTGTCCTTCCTGACCTTAGGCACCGTCAAACCATCAAATTGTCAAACCATTAGAACCATCAAAACTATCAAGCTTTCAAACAATTAATCTTTGGCAAACAAACATTGGCAATACAATTAAATGGCTGTAAATTTTTGGCTATCTTGTCGTATCTTCTTATTGGACTTGTCTTGGTCATGTTACTAGCTACCTCGAGGATGTCCCATGAAGGATTTAGACGTGCAACGACATCTCATGACCTATTTTATTTTTCTTTGACTACTGTCTGTGGATTGTCTTGACAAAAAGGCTAGGGCAAATGGGCCTCTAGTATGAGTTAGGACATTCCTTGTCTGCAATTGTCTATTTTGCAAGTGGATGACCTTGCACACCTTGGTCTATGTCATACCATGGTGTTTGTTGTCCATTTGTGTTATTTTTACCGCCCAATGATGATTCGAGCAACACCTATTAGTACCTTGGCAAATATTGAAGGATTCTAACATGCATTTCATTTTCCGCACTAACTTGCATTTCCTTCTATCCTAACATTCATCTTTTTTCTCTCTACCATTTCTTTGTCTCGTCATATTCTAGTCTTCTCATCAATTTTGAGAGCACACTTGCATTCTTGAAACCCAACTGTCCTCTCGAGGGGGCATACCGCTACCTCCTCGTCATTCTTCCTCAACTTATTTTGTACTGGGGCATATTTATGACTTGTTTTCTTTGCCACAATACGACAAGCTGCATTATGACAAAGAGGGGCAAATGTAGACACATAAAAATGACCAAGGCCTGCAAGCAATATTTTATCACCTTTCGTCTTAACATAATTATGACATTTTAATTATGTTTCTAACCCACATTCAGCTATTAATTAAATAATTCATAATTATTTAACTAATTCATAATCTTTCATTCTTCATGATTATTAAATAAATAAATCTTATTTATTTATTTTAATATGCCACTAATTGTCAAAGTCTTCTAATAATTAAATAAAGTCATCAATTTATTAATCATTATTATCAATGTCATCCTGATTATTAAATTAATATATTTTAAATATATTGATTTAATTCCTAAATCCTCTCTTAATTAAATAAATTCATTTATTTATTTAATTAAGTAATTGTCTCTTCTAAATTAAATAATAATTATTAATTTTTTAATTGCCTTATGAGACATTTCCCTATTTTTAAATAAAACAATTTATTTAAAATGACTTCACATAGTTAACCGATTCTTCATTTAGTAATTGATTTCAAAAAATCAATTACTCATTATCTCACAAATCTTTATTTTGAATTAATTTAATTCAAAAGGGAAATATTCTTCTACAAATCAAGTAATTGCTAAAACTACTGATTTCCTAAAATCTCATCCTCTTGTCTTCTGATTTTTACTAATTTCATCTCAATGTCACGTTGATTCTCCACCATTTGATTTAATTTCTTAAATTAAATCTTGTTCACACATATTGGGTATTTTTCCCTAACCCTAAATGAGAGTTGCCTTATTGAATCTTGACCTTTGATTCTAGGGCATTCTTCAAATCTCTCATCTTGTTCGTCCATTCAAGATTGCATTTTCTATAAAATGACAATCTTGATCTCATTTTCGCATGGATCATTGCTTAATTTTTTATTATTTTGGCATTCTCATATCACACATAGGCTTAATATTATTACTTGCATAAATAGAAATTACTTTCTAGTTTGTAGATAGTTTATTTTATTAAATCCTTCAAAGGATTTTGCTAAGGCTAGACATTAGAGTTTGCTCACACACATAATCTGAGGGCAACATTATCACAACAAGCTTGAGGAGGTGCAATAGAAGTGAGTCATGGAGTTTTAAATGGGTGAGACCTTTCTAGTGTTATTCCATTTTTAGTTTTTCTGCTTTGCATTCTATTGTGTGATGTTATTAACTTGCAGGTACAACTAATCAAGTGATTCTATCTTGTAGGAATTTAATCATCATTACAAGTGTTATGACCTATATTTCCTTCTGATGGATCTCATTATGTATTCTACTCTTTCTTGTTGTATCATACTTGTATCGATGTACTCTTCCCATTGTTATAAGGGAAGCAAAATGTAATGTGCTACTATGTATTTGATGTGTTGTATTTGCGGAAATATGCTCCACAATGGTAATATTGAACTATGGTTCTGTTATGTAATAAAATGATGTATGTATCATTGTCATCTCAATTGATCATGGTTGGATGTATATTTATCATTATGTTGTCTTGAGTAGTGTATGTTTCTTTCACTTTATTCTTGGTATTTTTTATTAATGATGTTATTTGGTTGGGATCATTTTCAAGTAATGCAACCATGTAACCCCATGGGACTAATTAGACATCTTTATATAATAATAATATTTTTGTATGTTTAATTAATCATCGGTTAATGCACAGTCATTATACTTTAAAAAAAAATTGTTTCGTAATTGTTAGTTGTTTAGTTGTCTTGTGGAGTGCATATGGTAGGGCGTTACAATAATGACATGAATTTAGAAATCACATCAAATTCAAATGCATACAACCAATTCATTGAAATAATTAAAATACATGTGAAAGAGCAGATTTTGAAATTATCATTTCTTCTAGTTTCGTCCTATGAAGAAGCCTTGAAACTTTTGACTGTATGTACTTCCTCTTCCTCTTAATGTTAGATCGAGGTCTAGGAGGAAAAAAATCATCTTTTTATTTCATGGGAAGTGCTTCATCTTCCAAATAAATAGTACCCTACTTAGGGCCAACATTCACTTGTTGGTCGTCACCCTCTCATGCCATGTAAGTTAACGTTACATGAACCTTGTATACATTGAAGCAGAAGAAAATGAACCAACCAAAATTCAGATTTAACACTTCAATTCCACATTACCATTTCATCCATTTTATTTCTCTCCTAAAAGATTAATATTTGTTCCTTCTTTCCTCCTTCCTCTCCTAAGTGTTGTATGATTGTATTACATCTTTCACTTCCTTTTCTTTGTGTGAATGTTGAAGGTAGTTTTCTTACCATACATTGTGAAGACACTTTCAATAACATATCTTCTCTATATATTATATCATACACTCATTTGGTAATCCACATCATTCTTCCTCTTTTGAAGATACATTTTTAATTTGTTAGGGGGAGGAGGTGGATGTTTTAATTTTCTCATCGCACTTCAACCACACATTCACAGTGCCAAAAAAGGAAGTTGGTGGTACAACAACCTATGCATGTTGAGAATTCTCAAATCCCAATATATTTTTCCTCCCCCAACCCTACATGAACCATATATACAATTATATATAGATCTACTACCCACCCATCCTATTTTTTGATGAGCAACAACCTACACAACAAATTTGAAAAATAAAATAGCTTTCCATATTTAATATTAAAATAAATTAAATGCACTATATATACACACAACCAAATGATGCAATAATTGAATTATTATATCTACCTTCCCATTTGTCCTATTACCTCGCGTACTCCATTTACATCCTCCTCATCATTAGGGTCACCCTTTGTATCGTCATACTCACTAGGCTAATCATGATTATCAACCTTATCATCATCAACAACATCTTCTTCATCAGATACCTCCTCCTTATCTTCAACCTCCTCCTCATCAACCTCATTCAATTCATCACTCTTTCCCTCTTCATAATTGTCATCATCATCTTCGTCTTCTGTGGGGACTACTACATGTGTGTGATCATCACTCTAATTATCAACCTAAATCAAATGAAACATATACTATCAAAATCATTATATTCATAACCAAAATGAAATTTCTAAATGAAATTGTAAATAATTATGATTGAAACATTCAAATAAAATAGTAATAGGAAGTTCACAATCAATTTCTGAATGTGTCATTGTCTCAACGGTCATCGTTCTCCTAAATCGAGGGGAGGTCCTCTATACAAACTTTCCTACTTCTTGACTAAAACATTCTCACTCTCTAGTCAACATTATAAATATTTGTCTTAGGGATTAAAATTAAACATTCCAATGCATCTTGTAATTAGTGGATCTTACTAGCATGTCTGTCGAATGTGAATGTACCAAGGGAGATCCACCACTACACATCTTGTCAATTGTGTTGTCCACCTCAACAATATTTATCACATAAAGATTTTTTATTTTATTTTAAATGAGACATCCCTCATTTTTTGTAAAATGTTAAAAAAATTCAAGTGTTATAGAAAGTTAAATTTACAAAATTTACTATATCGTCTACTATAAGAAATCATATATTTTTTCAATCATTTGAGGAAATTGAAATTCAATTTATACTCTAACTAAGAGTTGTAAATTTTGAAGGTTCCTTTCACTACATTGGTACTATCAAAATAACAAAAGGTTTTGAATACATTCATACTATCAATAAAATTGTAGGTTGAAAAATAGTCAGTGTTATGAAAATTGTAATCCAAATATTGTTTTAAAACCCTATACACACAACAACCCAATTGGTTAGTCACCCTTCAACTCAATTTGGTTTATTTTATGTATCACCCACCTACAAAATGAAATAAATCACAACCCACATTGTGTTTTCTAACCTACAATTATTTTGTGCATATTTTGTTCCAATCATATGAAGAAATGCAATTTTTAATTTGTCTAAGAGTTGTTATAAATATGGAAGGTGACTTTCATTATATTCCTACCATGTAAATAACAAAAGGTTTTCAAGACATTGATACTATTTTATAAAATTATAGGTTGGAAAACACTAGGTTTTATAAAACCTACAACCCACATATTGTTTTAAAACCCTAAACACAAAACAACCCAATTGGCTAGTCACCCCTCACCTCTATTTTCTTTATTTTATGATTTTCTTGATAAGATTTTGTTTTGTAGATAGTAAGAATGTAATAAAACTGGAAAACACTGGATGTTATGAAACATACAAACCACATACTAATGTAAAACCCTCTACACATAACAACCCAATTGGTTAGTCACCCCTCAAGTGAATTTGAATATTTTTATGTATCCCCCACCTACAACTCCTCCTCATGCTCTCCAACCTTTAGCTTTGAACTTGCAAAATGAAATAAATGACAACCCACATTATGTTTTCTAGCCGGTAATTACATTCTACATTTATTTTTCAATCATATAAAAAATTGAAATTTAATTTTTTCTCTAAGAGTTCTTATAAATTTTTAATGTGAAATTAATTAAATTCATACTATCTACAAAACAATTTTTTTTTTCAAGAAATTCATACTTTCAATAAAATTGTAGGTTGGAAAAAACTAGGTGACTAACCAATTGGGTTGTTACTATGTAAATAACAAAAGGTTTTGATTACATTCACATTGTTTTATAAAATTGAAGGTTGGGAAACACTCGCTGCTATGAAACCTACAACCCACGTGTTGTTTTAAAACCCTCTACACATAACAACCCAATTGGTTACTTGTCCCTCACCTCAATTTCATTCCTTTAATGTTTCCCCCACCTCCAACTCTTGTCCATTCTCTCCACACTTTACCTTTGAAAAAGCATAATGATTAAATTTCACAACATAGTGTTTTCCAACCAACAAATATTGTATACATTTTTTAAATTATATGAAGAAATTGAAATGCAATTTTTACTCTAACTAATAGTTGAGATAAATTTTGAAGGTAACTAACCTACAATTATTTTATGCATTATCATATTTAATCACATCTTATCAAAAAAAAAATTATTATTACAATTTAGATCACAAATTCAATCATTTCAACCTCCAATGCCTATAGACACTACACAAAATCCACATAAATAAATCACTTCTTGTGGAAGAAATCAGACCATTGAATTTTATGGTTAAAATCATCTCGATCACAACACTGACTACTGAAAAAACATGAGAAACACTAGTTGGCATTGTCATTTACTCCATGTTTCTTTTGTTGAAACATTTTCTCCCATCTACCAGATTTGTCATTTATCCCCTCTCTTAGTGTGCACCCCACTACATTATTCCATCATGTTATGTATGTTATTATGTATGTTACTATGTATATGTTAATGTTGTAGACACTTAAAAATGTCCTAAGCCTACGAATGCAATTTTTTAATTATTTGATTATCCCCTAAGGTCATATTCTCCTATTAGTTAAATAATTCTTAATTATTTAATTAATTTATTTTCTCCTTATTCCTCCTTGATTACTTAAATAAATTATATTTATTTAATTATGTAACTAATTAATCCATTTTCCCCTATAATTGAATAAATTCATATTTATTTAATTATTCATGTTCCTATTTTCTTCTATAATTAAATAATTATTCTAATTATTTAATTATTCGTTAAATTTTTATTCTATAATTAAATAAATTTTATTTATTTAATTATTTTCCAACTTTCCCTCCATTATTAAATAATTATTTTAATTATTTAATATTCTTTCCTTTTCCTCCACTTTAATTAAATTGTTATTTTAATTAAAAGTTAACCTTTTCCCTTTCTTCTATAATTAAATAATAATTTTTATTTAATTATTCACTTTCCCTTTTAAATTAAATAATTTTCTAATTATTTAATTTTCTCCAACAACCTCTTTTTTTGTGCCAACCTCTTTATCCATGCCATTCTTTTCTCTTCACATCTCAATCAATTTCTACCCTTGATTGAATTATCTCATAATTCAATCCTAACCATCCATCCTTAACTAAGTCTTATCCTTGCCCTAATTTATCCCTAACCCTATTTCATACTACATCTTTCAATCTTGGCCATTGATTGTCATGTCATATTGGCTTTTAATCCTAGCCCTTCATTCCAAATTTGGTTTTCTATAAAAGAGACATATCATTGTCATTTGATATGAAAATATTTTATGCTAATGTCATGTTGTTGGAATCATGAGAAATCACATTCAAATATTCAACAACTTTGTCATAATACTTTGATTCTTTTGAGGTTTGCATTGCATTTGGTTTGATTTAAGTTATGTTTTATGCATATTTCTATTTCTATCCATTTTACATTCTTACATTTTGGTGAACCCGGCATGAACCCCCTAATTGATTTTTGGCTCAATATTTTGAGAAATTTTGAGGAATTTTGGAGTTGAACTTACTTCACTTGATCTAGCTTTATTTTTGTGTAGGTTTTGTTAGCTTTTTGTTGCAAGTTTTGCATCATTTTTAGACAAAACCCTAGTTTTAAATATTTCACCTTAATTTTCAAATGGCCACGATTTTTTCTATGGGATTTTAGCTAAATTTTATGGATCATCTAAGGAGGCTACAGAAGAAAAATTAAGGTCATATCATTATTTTTGGCAATTTATGGTGGTTTTAGGGTTTTTCATACATTTGCAATTTTCAGAGCAAATCATAGATTTTTTTAGAATTTTTTATATTTTTAGAAATCTCTTGAAATTTTAATGGTGGTTTTGTTCTTTTCAAATTTATTTTTGAGGTAGACATAATTATGAAAAATCAAATAATGGTTTCTTCTTAAATCCACATTTTTCAGAGCAAATCAGAGAATTTTTTAGATTTTTTTATATTTTTAGAAAGCCCTTGAAATTTTAGTGGGGGTTAATTCTTTTCAAATTAATTTTTGAACTAAAAATAATTATGAAAAAATCAAATCTTTGTTAATTAGGATTTCTTCATAAATTTGCATTTTTGGGTACAAATCAACAAATTTTTCAGATTTCTTTACAATTTTAGAAAACTCTTGAAATTTTAGTAAGGGTCTATTCTTTGTGTTTTTATTTTTGATGCCAAAACATTTCCAAAAATTGGATTTATCTTGACTAGGTAATAATTAGAAAAAAAAGAAAGAATTGCAACCTAGTGATGAGTATATTTTTTTCATATTCATCTATTTTGTTGCATCATAAATTACTTTCTATTTTTTGCAGCAGTTTTTATTTTCATTCTTAGATCTGATTTCTTTTATTTTTTTGTTTTAAGCTAACCATTTAATATTAGTGATCAATTATCTTGTTATGGTTTTGCTTTGTTGTTGGTTTTGTTAATGTGTAGAAAAATAAACTCTTCAAAGGGAAAATTAGATCAAGTGGATAAAAATTTGGAGCTAAATAAAATCTAGGTGCACACTTTTCAACTCATATCTTTATCCTAGTCTTGTTTACAACATCACATTTCAATTTGGATCTAAAAAGAATAAGTGTCTTCTCAAAATTACACTTTCAATTTGGGCTTAAAAAGAACAAGTGTTCTCAAAATCATACTTTCAATTTGGGCTTAAAAGGAACAAATGTTTCCATTGCATGGTGATCTTGTTTGTGCTTGGAGGTGTGTATGATCTTCCCTCACATTTAATATGATCATGGTAATCAAAAGCACTCTTCAAAACTCTCATGTTGACATCACACATTTCAATTTTTAAGGTTAATGAACATTGCTTGTGTGATCAAATACATTTGTATGCTCTCTCCTCGCATTTTCATATGATTTTGGAGATCAAAAAAATTATTTGCATCACTTTTGTGTAACCTTCTTAGGGGGCCTACCTAGAGAAGTGATAACTCTAGGGGCGACCTTGACTCTAGCATTTTGGTTGAGCATAAATAGCGGAGGAGTGAATCTAAAGACATAATTCTTGGAAGTAGAATCTTGTCAATCTTGGATAAGCCCCAAAGAAATTCATACATTTGGGAAGTGAAGGTGGAGTGTGGGTTACCCTCTCCTCTTAGTTATTGACATTATTCTCCTTTCAAATTCATAGAGTTGGGCCTCTCGTACCTTCAAGGTATATAGAGGACATACCTAGATCCTTGTGCATCCTAGTTTAAGACCATTGGCCAATCTACCTACTTGAATAATTGCTAAGATTGTTCTTGTGCTTGGAAGTGTCTTCTTATCAGAATCATTGGTATTACATCTTGCATCAAATCTTTTCTTGTGTGTGTGAATGTGTATTCAAGATCTAAATATTAATTAAGCAAGAGAAACCATAAACCAAAAAAAGGAAAACTTAAAAAAAAGAACAAAAAAATAAAAAATCCAAAAACATTTGAAACATTTTAAAAACAATCAAATATAGATGTCCTCCAAATCAAAATTCCCATCCTCATTCTCTATCCTAATCATCCTATTCTATTCATCCTAGTCAACCCAATCATCCCATCCTAGCAATCATAATCATTTATCATCATCCTAGTCCCCATTACCCATTCTAATCATCCTATCCTAGTCATCCTAGTCATCATAACCATCCATCATCTCATCCTAATCACCTCACCCTAACCAATCCTTTCCATACTAATCATCTCATTCTATCATAATCATCCCTTCTCACCTTAATTCCTCTTAATCATTTTAATCACCTCCATAATCATTCTAACCTTTCATAATCATCCTAATTATCCCTTCTAATCCTATTCATCCTTCATCTTATCTTAATCATTTATTTCCATCTCAATCGCTACATCCCTAATCATCATAGTTATCTCCTTTCAATCATTCCATCCTAATCATTGTCTTTCATAATTCCTCATCCTAATTATCCTTCTAAGCATTCTAACCATCCATTTTCATCCTAATCACCCCCCTTCATCTTAATAATTTAATCTTAATCACCCTTCATTCTAATCATCTCTTCTAATCCTAATCATCTCCCAACCATCTCTTTTCACCCTAATTAATTTTATCCATCATAATCCTTCCTTTTCATTTAATCATATTGTCCTTATCATCCCCCTATCCTAATCATTTCTTCCTAATCTCCCTAATCTTTCCAATAATCCATCTTATCCTAATCATACCCAATTATCCAATTCCAAAACACCCCAAGTATCTCAATCATCCACATCCATTCTTAATCCATCACTTAAAACCATAAGCTACTTAATTTGTTTAATAGAGGTCCTAATCATTATCATAACCACCCTCCATAACCCACATCAAAAAAATTATTTCCTAATCCATTATCATCCTAAACACCATCCACGCCACCATTGAAACTTATACCCAAGTCATGTCACCTTCAATGTCATCCTTTTCCTCCATTGACAAGGGAAACAAAAATTTCCTCCATGTTCAACCAACACCCATCCATAACCATATATTATGCACTTCACATCCTATTCAACCCATTGTCAAGCCAAAAATCACCATCAAAGGACCACCAAAATTTATCCTTAAAGGAGCACCAAAAGTCACCCTCAAACAAATACAAGAACCCATACAAAATCCTATTTCATAAGATGCTAGTCCTAGCCTTCTAGTTCCACCTTCTTCCACCTCATCCATCCCATTTTTTTCCACCCCATCCATTTCATGTTTTTCCACCTTTATAGCACCTACACAAAGTCAACCATGTTACTCACTTGACCTCGTTGATCCAAATCATGACTTCATAGATCCCCCTTTATGCCAAGATCAAAGTAATCCTTCTTGTGATCCCATTCCATCTCATGATCCTATCCTTAATTCCATCCAAGAAATCTTTCTAGCTAACCATCACATCCAAGATAAAGCTATCTTTGATCAAGATCCTACCATTGATCAAGAAATCCAAAATGGTCCCCTTTCATATCAAGATAAAGCCATCCCTTCCATACCACCTCATGATCCAAGTATCTCAACTCCATCCCATAATCCTAGTCCATCAACTCTATTGCATAATCCTAAACCATCTCATAATCTTACCATATCCAACCCATTTGATGATCCTAGCATATCCACCTCATATCATGATCCTATCATACCACTTACATGGAATGACCCTATTCCATCACAAGAACAAAGCTTTCCATCCTTTACACCATCTAATTATACCCCTCCCAATCAAGATCAAAATGTCCCATCTACTCCATCACATGATCCCTCTCTAAATCAAGATCAAATTATAACTTCTATTCCATGAAATGACCCCCTTACTTTATGTCAAGATCAAAGCATCCCTTCATATCCATTTCATGATACCCTTCCACCTCATAAATAAAATAAAACTATACCATCCACTCCATCCCATGATCCTACCCCAAGTCAAGATCAAAGCACCCCTTCATCTTCATGTCATGATCCTAATCCTCCACAAGATCCCATCAGCTATATCCAAGATACCCATGAATACCCTACTTATCAATTGGATTCCCCTAAGTTCATCCAAGTTGGTTTCCTCCAAGAACCTATAATTGCTTCCATACCATACCCTCCTCAAAATAGACTCACATCTTGCTTCAAAAACAATAAGTATCCAATTGGAAAAAGGATTTGTCAAACCATGCATTATCAAGGCAAAGGGTTAGGCCTACATGAGAAAGGCATATTAGAACCCATCCATATCCAAGAAAATCCTAATTATCATGTTCTTGGCTACAAGTCTCTAGACGTTGGAATTCCTTCCCCCCATCCTAAATTGAAAATCCCTCCACTTAAATCCAAATTTCCACATTCCCCATCCTCAAAATCTATCTTGGGCCCTTATATTCCAAATCCCATTCTTTCATCCCTTCCATTTATTTTGGGTCCCTATGTACCAAAAAAAATTCCTTCATCGTCTCTATCCATTTTGGGTCCTTACATTCCACCATCTATTACTCCTATTCCAAAATTCCATTATCCTCTCTATCCATCACCTCATATCCATAATCAAGATCCACAAAGGCACACACCATTGAACCTTTTCCAACACATCTACACCAACCCATCCATAATAAATCCACATCATTCATATCCATACACCAATCGCATATCCCTTGGAAGCAATTTGGATGCAAAATCTCAAATGCATAAAGCCAAAAATCCACAAAAATTAAAGGATCAACATGTCCCATAAAAAATATACACAAAAACAAAGAAAAGTATGATCCAAAATAAAAAATATAAATCCCAAAGGCCACAAAGGCCCATGAAGAAAAAATACAAGCCAAAAACCATGTGGAATCCAAAAATACTCATAAAATCAATGCATCCCAAAGAAAAATAAAAATTGGCATCCAAAATTGCTTATCCAAAAGCTTCATCCAATTCTAAGTCCTCCACACCATCTCATAATCTTTTATCACCTCCATCCATTTTGGGTCCTTATATCCAAAAATCCACATCCACTCCTCCATCTAAGTCCCCAAATTCAAAATCCACTTCTCCTTCACAACTCCACTACCCTTCAAGGTGTACCAATGTTGATCTTTCCAAAATTTCCATCCACTCATCTACAAGTCTTCCATAAACCCATCCATTATCCAATATCCATATTTCATCCTTCCATCCATCTTATCTAACCCTTTGCATAAATCCATATCCTTTGCCACCTTACCATCATTCTACCAATGTCTATGAGCATACCTCCAATTTTCCATGATCTAATGGAGAAAATCTTCAAGGGATACCATCCATGGAGATAGATTATCGAGTCATCCCTTCATCTACCTACCATGCATCCACCATCTTCCCAATCCACTTAGCCATATCCTTATCCTTCTCCATCCATCCTATTCTAATAAATAAATAAAAGAAGAAAAAATAAAAAATAAAAAAGTAAAGAGAAATCATTCATCCAATGGTGAAAACCATTTCTTGTGGCACCCTGAATAGGTACCGTGATGAAAACTTGGAAAATAGGATTCATGTGTAATTTATTATCCTGTTGCACACTACACTTGGGGGCAAGTTTTATCCATGCTATCATACCTACCACACCCCCATTTATCTCTAATTTCCTATCCATTATCCTACTTATATTCATCCCACCTTTTCCCTCCCTTGATGTTGACAAGGCTAAGGATCTTCATATACCTCATGCATTGTATCCTTCCACCATCTTATCCTATCCATATCATTCATTCCATATCTTCCATCTTATCCAGATCAATCCATCTTCCATTCCAATATTTGATCTTGATGAAGAGCCTATGGGTCAAATATCAATGCATCCATATCCTATCCAATACTTGATCTTGATCATTCTATCCATATCCTCCATCATACATCCCTCATCATATCTCCATCCTCCCATCCTATCCAAGTCACCCTCTCTTTTTACCCTTGATCTTGATAAGGCTAGGGGAAAAATATACATGCATGCTTTGGACAATGCAAGCCTTACTTCCTCTACCATTCATATCCTTTATGCACTATCCCTCCATATCATACATCACTTATCATCTTATATCCATGATTGCATTAACTCTAGTGTGGGGCATCTTAGTCCTTTGAAACTAGTCCTTGGAGCTTCATCTTCCTATCCTCCTTCCACCATCATCTTATCTCCCTGATGAGTCTAGTTTCAAATGATATTGACATGCTATATGAACTGTCTGTGTTAATTTTGCATGTGATTAATGAATTTCACTTTAAGATGATTATGGATGTACAATTGTGTGTGCTAACATTGTCATGTAGATAATTTGAGGCCTGCAATTCAGGAAGATTCTGCCAGCTGGTTGTGTGCCATATCGATTAACAAGGTGGTCATTTAATGGAGGGAAGACTCTTGACGGCTAGATATTCCTCATGCAAATAAAAGTGTAACTGCCTTGTATTGGTCTTAAATTTTTTTGAGCAAGTGCTGGCATTAGTGCTATGCCAGAGTCATGTTAAGGAAAGCATGCCTGATAGATTATATTCATGCATAGCTGCCCCTGCTCTTTTCTACATTTTCCCTAATGTGGCATCCTCCGTGTCTACTGGAGTTGACCGCCTTGCTAGGTGTTTAAATAAGGCTCTAATGCTCTCTCTCCCTCTCTCTCTCTTTTTGGAGTCAAAGAATGTTAATCTGATGTACTTGCACTCTTAATATTTTCAACAATAGAGTCATGTTGCTCATTTGTACTCATGTTTTTCAATAAATGAAATGAATATATAAGTTCATGCATCTAAGTTTGTCTTAGTTTTAGAGAATACTTATCCAAGGGAGCCCACTTGGTGAGTATTTTTTCTCGTACCTTAGTTTAGTTTAGTTGTTATTTTTTGTTTAGTTATTAGTTAAGAATTTGGCACTGACTGTTCTTGCAACCACTAGAATTCCATTCTGTGACTATTCCTACAGCCAAAGAAGACAGAGTAGTTTCCTATTTGTTCACTCCGATTTTCATTTATGTCATGCATTTCAATTTAGTCTAGTTATTGTTTGATGTTCACCATTTATGTTATTCCCTTCTAGGCAATTTACTTTAAGTATTATGTCTTTCTTAGCTATAGGATGAATGTGGCTACTTTGGATTCCTAGTGCACATACAATGTTGACCCATTTCAAGTTTACGTCCCGGGGTTGACAATTTAAATGCACCTTCATGATGACTAAGATAGCTATTTAGGTTAGATATCCAATCCCTGAATCACATATGTAAAGGCTTAGTTGTTAAAACATTATAGGAGGTAGACATTTTTGGCGCTGTTGTCGGGGATGGTGTCAAACTAGGAAGTTCTTTGGAGTCATTGATAGTTTTCTTGTTGTATTATTTTTGGGAATTGTTCTTAGTATACCCCTCGTTTAGAAGAATTATGATTTCCCCTATTCTTTTGTCAATTATTTGTGTGAGCTAGCTGATAGTGAGTTGATACCGTATGCATAGAGAAAGGAGAAGAGATGCCCATGGGAGATTCCTTCCTAAAAATCCTGATCTATTCCAAATAGTTGAGTATCAGAACCTTCCAAGAAGCGAAGAAGAAGAAGAGCCACACCTCTTTTCTAATACATTTCAAGAGCTAACCACTTCTGAAGTTTCCTCTGAAGATCAAAATCTGATTGAAGACCCCTTTTCTTTGGAACTTCATCAAGCAGGCATGGGTGATGCAAATGGAAATGGACCTAATAGACCTAACCGACCAGATTTTCCTTTCCCCATTACTCATCAGAATGAAGTAGAAAACCTCAAAAATATCCATGCTTTAGTCCTTCGTAAGTTCTATGGACTTGTCACAGAAGATCCTAATACATTCTTGTTTGAGTTTGATATACTCTACAGGAGTTATGAATATACCACTGATTCCCATAGGCTTAATCTATTCCCTATAACTTTGAAAGAGGCTACATTAAGATGGTTCATGAGCCTAGGAAGAGATAATTGTTGTGCCTGTTTTCCACACATGCCCCGCCGTGAGCAGGGACCCCCTCTTTTCGCTCCCGATGGGATGCTTTGCTCCTGTCTCATTTTGCGTGCCCCTTTCCTAGAGCCTAAATTGGTCATGTGTCATCAAACGATCAAATTCCCTTGACCAAATTCACCTACGTAGGTTTTGCTAAGTATTTTTCTTTTACGGGGCCTCCTTTTTTCACTTTTTCCTTGCTCCTGTTGACTTGGTCCCAGCTTGCTCGATCCACTTTTTTCCTTCATTTTTGACTTTGGGGCCAAGTTTCCCATGGATTTGGGATTTTTTTGTGGTGCCTAAGTGAACTACCAAGGTTTCATTAAGCTCCAAGAAGTTACAAAAATTTCATTCTGGAACTTCATCCCTCTATGGTCATTTCGAGAACTCTGCCTCACCATGGTTGTTCCAAACGAAGAACTCCAAACAACATGTTGGCAGGGGAAATCTAGACTTGGGGGCCTAGACCATCCATCACCCTTTCAAAACAACATTTTGGCAGGGGAAACCCGACCTCCGAGGCCTAGACTGTCCATTTTCCTTTCAAAATAGCATTATGGCCAAGGAAATCCAGCCTCCGGGGCCCCGACTGTCCATCGCCCTTTCAAAACAACATTTTGGCCAGAGAAATCCAACCTTTGGGGAGTAGACCATCTATCACCCTTTCAAAAAAACATTCTGGCTAGGGAAATCCGGCCTTCGAGGCCTAGACCGTCCATCGCCCTTTCAAGATAGCTTTCTAGCCAGGGAAATCTGACCTTTAGGGCCCAGACCATCCATCACCCTTTCAAAACAACATTTTGGCCAAGGAAGTCCAGCCTCTCGGGCTTGAAATGTCCAAAGGCCTTCCCAATTTGGAAATGAACTTTGAACCACATGCTCAAATTAGACCCTCTCCCCCATGAAATTTTCAAATTCCAAATTTGAAGCTAGGAGAAACCATCTGGGTCACCCTACCATGTTTGCCCTTTCAAAACAACATTCCAGCTAGGGAAATCCGGCCTCCAGGGCCTGGACCATCCATTTCCCTTTCAAGACAGCATTCTAGCCAAGGATATCCAACCTCTGAGGCCTAGACCATTCATCGCCCTTTCAAAACAACATTTTGGCTAGGGAAGTTCAGCCTCTCAGGCCCGAAACGTCCAAATGCCCTCCCAATTTGGAAATGAACTTTGACCCACATGCTCAACTTGGACCCTCTCCCCCATGAACTTTTCAAATTCCAAATTTGAAGTCAGGAGAAACCATCTGAGTTACCCTACCTTGTTCACCCTTGCAAAAAAACATTTCAGCCAGGGAAGTCCAGCCTCTTGGGCCCGAACCATCCAAACTCCCTCCAGTAAACTATAATGGAAATTTAGACTAAATATTATGATCTTTTGATGATGCATGGACGGATATAACAAAGATTTTGCAAGATTTGACTAAAATTTGCCTTGATTTGTGTATGAAAGAACTTATGACACTTCATGTATGTAGGATTCAATAAGCCTACCACAGGTCCGTCAGGGAGACCCATTGAGAAAGCTAAACAAAGAAAAGCACATAGCTCCTATCACCATTCATTTTATATCCACCTTTCTTCATAGCACCCATCAATAGAGCTAGTATTAGAAGAAGGCCTATGCCAAGGAATTCAATAAAAAAATGCCAGGGGGTGGCCTTGAATAAAGAATAAGGGAGTTGTCCTACTTTTCACCAGATGATGGTGATATTTAAGGAGTTGTTCACCCAAATCAGGGGCAACCAATCCATTGATGCTAGTTGTCGACGAGCCTATTTTATCCAATGGACAATGTTGTAATTCCATCAAGCAAAGGGCATCTTTCAGGTAGTTTCAGCTATAGTAAAAGGGAAATCAGCTAGAAGACAAACTGCTACAGCACCTGGGCACTAAAAGACAAAATAGAGAAAAGATAAAAAATGTATTTTAAATTGCTGAATATTGTGGGGCAGGTGAAGCCCCAGTACAATCAAATCTGGGCCACACAATTTAATTCAATCTTAGCCATTCATTTGGGCTTTGGAAAACTATAAATAGGGGTCTTCCCCTCATTTGTAAAGGGTTGGAAAGCTAGTGTAAGAGGCATTCTATAGGAATAGAAAGAAACATTGCATGACTTATGGGTGTTTCCTTTTGAGTTTTCTCATTATGTGTGCATGGTTATACTTCCCCATTAGTTTAGTTGTTAGTTTCTTGAAGGGAAGTGATGATGGTGTTTTTTGTTACAATATTTGATGAAATTCCAACTCATGTTTTTTGTGGTTTGTTGATGATGAATCACTTTGTAAAGCTAGTCTAAGCTTCTTTACTTTATTGCTGCAACTTAGTTCACTTACATGTTCATGATGTGTGTATGCAATCTGAAAATTTGCAATCCTTAGAAGATTGCACTAGTTTTATGTAACTGTAGGTTCTTCTTGGCCAAACAAAACTCAATTTAGGAAGTTTGTCTATTGTAGCAGCCTCCATGATCACTGTTCATTTGTAGTTTCAGGTCTAGGAACCTCCTCTCTTCCCTTCTTCTTTTCCTTTTTTTATAAGTAACCTTAGGAAAGGTTCTTTGCACATTATAAAGCTAAATCTGATGTTGAAATGGAGTTCAAGACTGTTGTTTGAACCTACAACAAACACACAACAACTCTCCCCTCATAAGAACTCCATTTGTAGATCCAAATTCCCCACTTTGTGGCTCATCCATAAGACCGCCTTGTGATTCTAGAAAATTGCATGAAACAAGTGAGATATTCCAAGCATTGTCAAGACCTGACATTAGATACCTTGGGATAGTGTTCTGCAATTTGATTGTGGAAGATTGTCTTTCAAGAGAGGTGATGCACCTATGAATTACCTATGTTGAGAAGTGCATAAAAAACACATCAACAAATCCAATGCTAGAAGGAGGGCATGACATGTTGAGGCTACAAAGCTGAAAGTTGGAAATTCAAAAGATCACTTTAAAGAAGAAATCTGAGATAAGGAGATCGCTTTTAATGCTGAAACATAAAATCAAAAAATTGTGAAGGCAAACAAAGCTGAGTTGAAATGGAGCAGCATGTGCAAATCAGCATCACTCAGCTACATGCAGATTTAAATAGGAGATTGAGAAGGCCATTGCAACAATTTCTATTGGCAGAAAAATGTAGAATCTATAACACGTGCATACACAATGAATTGGAGTGTCTAACCTTCTTGAGCAGAATTGAAAGAGTCTTGCAGGGAGAAATTCCATTTTGGGAAATCTATCAGCTTTTAGCCCTGCAGACCCAAAGGAGGAGTTGACAACCATGGAAGCCAAGGCATTTGAAGATCTGATCCAAGAATGTTTGGGTAGAAAAGATGGACCAAGATTAAAGGAAGTACGAATAACAAGTTGGTGCAAATCTCACAATGCACCACATTCAGAATTTACTTGTTCATCATGTGTAAACATCATCACCCAGGTCAAGGGTTGATCAGAAAATTTGGAGTAGCCAATTTTCAAGGAGGATGAGTCATCCCATGAGGTAGAGAAGCTATCAGCATCTAGAGGACAACACCTTCAAGTCAGACCAAGAAGCTTCACAGAAATAGATGCTGGAGCAACCAATGAAAATGTTGAAAATCAGAAAGAGGAAGAGGTTAACAGCTTCAAAACAACAGAAAATGATGATGAGAGTATAAGGGAAATCAAATTAGAAGAACTCTCCTTCCTCAATGACAGTGGTCGAGAATCTAAAAATGAAATTTTGGAGGAGTGGGAACAACCACTCACCACGAGTATCTACCATCAAGCTTATTTTTCTAGTGATGATGAGGACCCAATAGCGGAAAGATATGACCAACTCATCTCTATATTAGCAAAGGATTGGTTAGAGCTGAAATACCAAGTGGATTTGGAGGTGCTACTATTTCCGAATTGGTGTAGACTTCATGATTCATCACTCAACGTTCACATGTGGACTGTGCCAAGAAGCCATCAAGCAAGTCAAAGAACAAGCAAGGCAGCCAAGCACACCACTTCCTGCAGTTGCTTCAAGGATGGAACATGAGGATCAAGAGCCCGAGCCAAGTGACAACCTAGCTGAAGGTAGTCCTCAAGAGGATGTTGGGACAACAATACAATATTAAGTTTCCGAGCAATGAAGTAGATCAAATAGAAATGTTGTCCACTAGTTATCGAGAATTTCTTCATCTTGAGGAGCATTTGTGCACCATGGATGATGGGCTTTATATCGAGTCCTTGGAGGAAAATCACGTAGTGGATTTTGGTCCCCTTGATGAGGTGCCATCAATTAATGACTTCTTTTAGTTAGGACTTGTACTGTGGAGGTATGTTCATGCCGAGGAAGCGCACATCACAAAATATGGTAGCAATGACAACATACTCCTTGAGCCTCTAAATGGTGATGCACTAGAGTTTTTGGATTGGGAAAGGGTTCCTTCTCTGTCTATAGTGATAATGAGCAAGGGGAAATGCGTGAACATCATGATGAGATGCATGAACAACAAAGAGAAGAAGACAAAGGTGGGGGTGTTGAGATAGCTGCCAATAGAGATGAAGAACCCAGTTGACTACAAGATGCAACTTGGAGTCCTTCTACCATGATCGTTGTTGATCCTCCTTCATATTTAGATGGTTGCAATGGGACAGATTCACACATGTCATTGTCCCATGACATTGAACACCACATAAATAAGGAACACTTGGGAAAGGAAGTGGGACAACATGCTACCTTTTGAGGACATCAATCAAGTGGACACTAGATTTGTGGAAGATCAATGAGATGAAGTCTATCTTCTCGAAGAACATCTGATAGGGATTGCCAATCCCACACAAGATGTGAAAGAAGTGTTTGCTACCCCATTCTCCCTGCCTTATGCAGGATTGATGCCTGAAATTTTGCACGATCCCGTGCCACCCTCTGAGACTACCGATGCAACGATCAACAATGTAATGCTCACTCTCGATTGTCAAATGCTTCCACTTCCATGTGACGACATCCAGGTTCTATCCTTCCTTGCTCCTATTGATTTTCGTAGCTGTATTTATCATTTTGATTATGGGAATGAGGGGAGACAAACATGCTTATGGATTAACCGTGGGTTTAGTGAGCCTCCTCAATTGTTGTTTTTCCCCGACCGAGTGATTAAACTTGAGTGTTGCAATGTTGAATTTATTTTTTTGGAATATAAAGATAAATTTGCATGGTTAAGAACGATAACGATTGCCTGTTTTCTTGTGCATGCACTGCAAAATCCAATGAGCATTGATGTTATTTTTCCTTGCCTGAACATAGTTCTTTGTAAATATCTCTTTGTACATAGCTCATTTTTGAGTACTGTAGGTTTCATGTAAATACTTTGCTTTCCTACTTTCCCTAGGTTAGTTGGTTTGTTGTAGGTTGCTTGCTTTAGAGTAGTTTCTTTGTTGTTTTCTTTCACTATCCCGCTTTGGTTATTTTTGGTATTCACTTTGTGTTCGCTTGGATTATGTTTTGTTGTTACTTTTCTACTTCTTTTCTCGAAATCCCTTTGCTTTTGGTTGTGCACAACAACCATCTTTATTGTCTGGGGTTGTTTTATGTATTTCTTTGTCAAACTCTAATCAATTTTTTAGAGTGGATGGTGAGGATCTTTTGTTAGTGTCAAGTGATCTAGGTGTTTGATTCAAAGAGGATAAGCCCTTGGTTGATCTCATTCTCGACATATTCTAAAATCTTATATCTTATTCTGAAATCTTATATCTTTTACATATTTTAAGAATCCGGAGGTCGTTGTAGGTCCTTTGTGAAGTCCAGTTAAGTAAAAATCTAAAATTTTGCTTCAGCACCAATATGATTCTCGGCCCTGAGCGTGAGCTTCAATGCTTGCAGGTTGAAATAAAAGAATTGAAAATTGAAAATAAAAGAAAATAAACAAAAGAAAGAAAGAAAAATATTAAAAATCAAAAGAAAATAAATTCATCTTTTCAGGGGTATCCGCTCAACTCTATCGGGGCTATGGATGCTCAGTTAGCAGTAAAGCAATGTTTGGGAGAATCGCAATGACAACCTCGTCGGGGCTATGGACGCCTGACTAGTAGAGAGGAAATGTATCAGATGCTTTTGGATTTAGAATAAACTACGTAGCTTACCTTGATGGAGCTTGGGTTCCTGTAGCAACTAAAGGGTGGGAATTGATGCAACTACACACACTTGGGTTTTTAGCATACTGAAGGTTGGATTAACCAACTTTTCCTTTCCCCATTACTCATCAAAATGAAGTAGAAAACCTCAAAAATATCCATACTTCAGTCCTTCCTAAGTTCTATGGACTTGTCACAAAAGATCATGATACATTCTTGTTTGAGTTTGATATACTCTGCAAGAGTTGTGACTATACCACTGATTCCCATAGGCTTAAGCTATTCCCTACCACTTTGAAAGAGGTTACATTAAGATGGTTCATGAGCCTAGGTAGAGATACTTTTTGTGCATGTTTTCCACACACGCCCCACCATGAGCAGGGACCCCCTCTTTTCGCTCCCAATGGGTTTCTTTGCTCCCATCTCATTTTGTGTGCCCCTTTCCTGGAGCCTAAATTCGTCATGTGCCATCAAACGATCGAATTCCCCTGACCAAATTCACCTACCTAGGTTTTGCTAAATCTTTTGCTTTTGTGGGGCCTCCTTTTTTTGTTTTTCCTTGCTCATGCTGACTTGGTCTCGGCTCACTCGATCCACTTTTTTCCTTCATTTTTGACTTTGGGGCCAAGTTTCCCATGGATTTGGGATTTTTTTGTGGTGGCTAAGTGAACTGCCAAGGTTTCGTTAAGTTTTGGGAAGTTGCAGAAATTTCATTCCCGAACTTCGTCCCTCCATGGTCATTTCGGGAATCCTGCCTCACCATGGTTGTTCCAAATGGAAAACTCCAAACAACATTCTAGCCAGGGAAATCTATCCTCCAGGGCCCAGACTGTCCATCACCCTTTCAAAATAACATTCTAGCTAAGGAAATCTGGCCTTTGGAGCCCGGACCATCCATCGCCCTTTCAAAACAATGTGCTGGCCAGGGAAATATGGCCTCTAGGGCCTAGACCGTCCATCGCCCTTTCAAAACAACATTTTGGTTAGGGAAATTTGGCCTCCGGGGTCCGGACCATCTATTTCCCTTTCAAAATAGCATTCTGGCTAGGGAAATCAGGCCTACGGGGCTCAGACCGTCCATCACCCTTTCAAGACAACATTTTAGCCAAGGAAATCGGCCTTTGAGGCCCGAACCATCCATCGCCCTTTCAAAACACCATTTTGGCTAGGGATGTCTGGCCTCTCGAGCCCGGAACGTCCAAACACCCTCCCAATTTGGAAACGAACTTTGACCCACATGCTCAAATTGGACCCTCTCCCTCATGAACTTTTCAAATTCTAAGTTTCAAGCTAGGAGAAACCATCCAGCTCACCCTGCCTTGTTTGCCCTTTCAATACAACATTATGGCCAAGGAAATCTGGCCTTCAGGGCCCAAACTATCCATCGCCCTTTCAAAACAATATTTTGGCCAGTGAAATCTAACGTCCAAGGCCTAGACCATCCATCGCCCTTTCAAAACAACATTTTGGCCAAGGAAGTCCGGCCTCTTAGACCTGGAACATCCAAATGCCCTCCCAATTTGGAAACAAACTTTGACCCACATGCTCAAATTGGACCCTTTCCCCCATGAACTTTTCAAATTCCAAATTTCAAGCTGGGAGAAACCATTTGGGTTGCCCTACCCTGTTTTCCCTTTCAAAATAGCATTTCGGCCAAGGAAGTCTAGCTTCTTGGGCCCGGATCGTCCAAACTCCCTCCAGTAAACTATAATTACAATTTAGACTAAATATTATGATCTTTTGATGATGCATGGATGGATCTAACAAGGAGTTTGCAAGATTTGACTAACATTTTCCTTGATTTGTGTATGAAAGCACTTATGGCACTTCATGTATGCAGGATTCAAGAAGCCTACCATGGGTCCGTCAGGGAGACCCATTGAGAAAGCTAAACAAAGAAAAACACATAGCTCTTGTCACTATTCATTTTATATCCACCTTTCTTCGTAGCACCCATCAAAAGAGTTGGTATTAGAAGAAGGCTTGTGCCAAGGAAGTCAATGAAAAAATGCAAGGGGGTGGCCTTGAAGAAAGCATAAGGGATGTGTCCTTCTTTTCACCAGTTGATGGTGATCTTTAAGGAGTTGTTAGCCCAAATCAGGGGCAACCAATCCATTGATGCCAGTAGTTGATGGGCCCGTTTGATCCAATGAAGAATGTTGCAAGTCCATCAAGTAAAGGGCAGCTTTTAGAAAGTTTCAGCTAGAGTAAAAGGGAAATCAACTAGAAGACAAACTGCTATAGCACTTGGGCACTAAAAGACAAAATAGACAAAAAGACAAAAGATGTATTTTAAATTTCTGAATATTGTGGGGTAGGTGAAGCCCTAGTGCAATCAAATATGAGCCACACAATATAATGTAATCCTAACCATTCATTTGGGCTTTGGAAAACTATAAATAGGGGTCTCCCCCTCATTTGTAAAGGGTTGGAGAGCTGGTGTAAGAGGAATTCTACAGCAATAGAAAGAAACATTGCATGATTTATGGGTGTTTCCTTTTGAGTTTTCTCATTATGTGTGCATGGTTCTACTTCCCCATTATTTTAGTTGTTAGTTTCTTGAAGGGAAGTGATGATGGTGTTTTTCTATTACACTATTTGATGAATTTCTAGCTTATGCTTTTTGTGGTTTGTTGATGATGAAGCATTTTGTAAAGCTAGTCTAAGCTTCTTTACTTTATTGATGCAACTTAGTTCACTTGCATGTTCATGATGTGTGTATGCAATCTGAAAATATGTAGTCCTTAGAAGATTGCACGAGTTTTGTGTAATTGCAGGTTCCTCTTGGCCAAGCAAAACTCAGTTTAGGAAGTTTGTCTACTGTAGCAGCCTCCATGATCACTGTTCATTCATAGTTTCAAGTCTAGGAACCTCCTCTCTTCCCTACTTTTTTTCCTTCTCAAAAGTAACCTTAGGCAAGGTTCTTTGAACATTATAAAGCTAAATCTTATGTTGAAATGGAGTTCAAGACTGTTGTTTGAACCTGTAACAAACACACAACAACTCTCCCCTCTTAAGAACCCCATTTGCAGATCCAACTTCCCAACTTTGTGACTCATCCGTAAGACCACCTTGTGATTCTAGCAAATCAAATGAAACAAATGAGATATTCCAAGCACTATCAAGACTTGGCATTAGATACCTTGGGATACTATTATGCAATTTGATTGTGGAAGATTGTCTTTCAAGAGAGATGATGCACCTATGCATTACCTGTTGAGAAGTGCATAAAAAAAACATCAACAATATTGTGGAGACTTGGGAGGACACGAAGACTAAGTTCCTTGATAAATACAAAGAGTATTGTAGAGGTAATGACATGAGAGGAGATGACATTTTTAGAATGCAACAAAAGGAGGATGAGAGCTTGGAGGATTACATTTCAAGGTTTTGTTTTTCCTACAGAAATCTCCACACTATACACTCAATGAGGAATCATAGTTCTTTTTCTTGAGAGTAATTAATGGTATTTGTATAGATGCCTTGGACCTGATGGGAGGGGGAGATATCACCCAAGTTCTTTGGGAGGATATCAAGAAGATATGCTAGAACTATTCTAGGGCAGCTTCAAAGAAGGGGAGAGCTTATCAATCTTCTATGGGTAAGTCATCTACCAGTGGAGTTTCAAGGATGGAGATTACTCACTTACTATCAGACTTCAATCAAGACATCATAAAAAATCTGGCTACTCATTTGGATTCACTTTAGGCCAAAAATAAACAAGAGGAGGTAGATGCAATATTGGTAGAATATTGCCCTCATTGTAGACAAAAGAAGAAAGACTGCAGATGCAAGATGATAACTAATGTTGATCGCAAACAGATGGCACCCAAGTTTAAGACAATCCAGGGTGAAGATGATCAAGTCTACTATGTTGCACAAAGGAGGCCATGGGCTCCAAGATAGGGTATGCCACTAGATCCACTATCTTTTGTTGGGCCATATTTTAATTTTTATCCATCAGGTAATCAATGGAAACCCCCATATCCATCCAATTATGGAGGATATCTACCACAGCCCTAGAATAACCCTCAAAATGCTTGGTCCAATCACCAAAACTCTCCACCCCAGTGGCAACAACCTCAAGGGAATTAGCAGCAATTTCAAGGAAATTGGTAGCCACCTCCAGGAAACAAGTAGCGAAAATCTCAATGGAGGGGAGGACAACAATGGCCAAACCAGTCAACCAATTACATGTAGCCACCTTCTCATCCCCAACAACCTGCTATAATGCCTCCTCATGCTAATCCAAGTTTAGATGCACCTAAAACTACTCAGCTACCAACCCAGCCCACTCCTAACCCAAATAATAAACCACAATAATAGCCAGTGTACTATGTTGATCCAAATCAATTCCCTACATATTTTGTGAGTGTAAGTGACATCCATTTGCATTAAAGAACTAATTTTCTAGCCCCTTCCACACCCATTATCACTGAGCTTCCTATGGAAGAGGGGGAGCCTCTGAATGCCCCTATTCAGCCAAGTGCACCTAAAAATCCTGAACCAGTCCCAATCAAGCAGATTGAGCCAGAACCACCATTTCCCTAGAGGTTAGAAACTATGAAACAAAAGGAAGAAAATGAGGACACAACTTTTGACATTCTAGATCAGCTAAAGCATATATGTGTCCAAATACATATATTTTAGGCCATAAAAGATGTTCCCATATATGGAAAAGCAATCAAAGAAGCATGCCTTAAGAAACCAAGTAGGAAGAAGAAAGACCCCACTATAGTTCATGTGGTGGGGCATCTTGTTGATATCATGCTTGTAAAAGTGATTGTCACCAAGTATAATGACCCAAGGAGTCCTGTGGTAGGATTTGTTACAAATGGGATGCAGATAAAGAATTCTTTGATTGATTTGGGAGTAGTAATAAATGTGATGACTAAGGACATCCTACAATAACTGAATATTGGAAACATGAGACCTACTCCTATTGTCTTGCAACTTGCTAACAAATCTATTTTTATGCCTGATGGTATAGTGGAATATCTAGTAGTAACTCTAGACTCTTTGGAGTACCCAACAAATTTTGTGATTCTTTCTCCTAAAGCCCCACTAGGCGGGTACCCCATTATTCTTGGAAGACCATGGTTAGCAACAAAAGATGCTTGTATTGGATGTAGAACATGATACATGACCATTTTTTATGGAAAGAGCGCCCAAAATCTTGTTCTCTACCCTCCTGCTCAGCCATCCCATGATAAGGATGATCTAGTATGTCCACATGTTGGTGAAGAGGCCGAGGAAGTTAATTTTGTGGTACAACTTATGATGTTCAATAGAATTCCTTTCCTATAGCTTCAAGATGAAGATGAAGTACTGTCTAACATAATTCATAACATTATGAGGTAGAGGAAGCATCATCCTCTCATATATCTGATTTTGCTGATATAGTGAAAACTCTCCTGCCCACTCTTCTTGCAGTTGCTCTTCCTACAGTCGCTCTTCCTACAACCGTTTGTCTTGTAGATGTTCTTCCTGTAGAAATAGGTATGTTTCATGCATTACTTCCACATTAACTCAAGGTACCAAGCATTAATGAAGCATCTATGGTAGAGTTAACTACATAAGTGCAAGTGTCAGAAAGGGAAATATCTAAATATCAATAGTAAATTGAGTGAAGAATAATAGTTGTTATTGGAAAACTTACTAAGGGCCTGCCAAAATGCATTTGCATGGGACTATCATGATGTGAAGGGATTGAATCCTAAACTTTGCACTCATAGGATATACATAAGAGATGATTGTACACCAATAAGGTAGCCACAAAGAAGAATAAACCTTGCATTGAGAGAAATAGTAAAAGGGGAACTGTAGAAATTGCTAGATGTAGGATTTATCTACCACATTTCAGATAGCCAGTGGGTGTCCCCATTGTTGATCATGCCCAAAAAAGGAGGAAACTGGCAAGTTTGTATTGATTATAGGGAACTTAACTCTGCCACCAAAAAGGATCATTTTCCCTTACCGTTCATAGATCAAGTTTTGGATTCACTTGCAATAAAGCAGTACTTTTCTTTTCTTGATGGATTCAGTGGCTATAACCATATCCAATTTTCACTAGAGGACCAGGAGAATACCACCTTTACCTATCTGTGGGAACCTATGCCTACTCAGTACTTCCATTTGGCTTATGCAATGCACCTGCAGCTTTTCAGAGGGTAGTCATTAGCATATTTTAAGTCATCTCTCATGATTGCATGGAAATTTATATGGATGATTTCACTACTTATGGTGTTGATTTCAATGAAGCATTGGAAAATATTAAGAGAGTCCTACAGAGATGTGAAGACCATAATTTATCTTTAAATAGTGAAAAGTGTTTCATGATGATGCAGGAAGGTGTAGTTCTTGGCGACTACATCTCTCACAAAGGAATTCAAGTAGATCCTGCAAAGATTGAGGTGATCACCAATCTGCCTATCCTTGCAAAACAAAAAGATGTCAGGAGTTTCTTAGGACATGAAGGTTATTATAGGAGGTTCATCAAAGACTTCAACAAAATGGCAGCACCATTGTATAATCTCCTAACTAAAGATGTTGAGTTCCAATGGACAAAAAACTATGACAAGGCATTTTCTGACTTGAAAGCAACTTTAACTCATGATCATGTGCTCACGGGACCTAATTGAAAGTTTCTTTTTCACATCCATATAGATGCATCAGACTATGCTATAGGAGCGTTCTTGGAATAGAAAGAAGGAGCTATTGAAAACGCCATTTACTTTGTCAACAAAAATCTGCAAGGAGCTGAATTCAACTACATAGTGACAGAAAAAGAAATGTCACCAGTGATCTATACTTTAAAAAAATTTAGACATTACATAATAGGCTACCAAATATTTGTGCACACCGATCATGCAACCATTAGATACCTCATGAATAAACCTTTGATTTTAGGAAGGCTAGCAAGATGGTTATTGCTGATGCAGGAGTTTGACATAACCATTATGGATAAACCAGGGAAAGCCAATGTTGTTGCAGATTTTCTTTCAAGGCTAACCACATCAGAGGACAATCAAGTCATAGATGATTCTTTCCCTAATGAGCACTTATTTTCCAATCAGTGTTCAGACACCCTGTTATGCTGACATAGCTAATTTTCTGGTCACAGGGAGAGTCCCTCCTCACTTCTCTCCAAAAGAGAAGAGAGTGCTCATTGAAAAAAAATCCTTTCTCATGGATTGTTGGATGTTTGTTTTACACTAGACCTGACCAAGTCATGAGGAGATGTGTGAGGGAATGAGACATATGATATTCTACATGCATGCCACAATGAACCTGTCTGAAGGAAATTTTGTGGCCAAGTGGATAGCAATGAAGATTTTGAACACAGGATATTACTGGCCAACACTCCAAAAGGATGTAGGGAGATATACAAGGAAGTGTGACCAATGCCAAAGGACAGGATGACCAACCAAATCTAATGAGATTCCACTTTACCCTCAGGTAGTAATCACTCCATTTGATAAGTGGGGACTAGATTTTGTAGGACCCATTGATCCTCCATCAACAGGTAAATCCTATATTTTGGTATGCACTGATTATGTAACTAAATGGGTAGAAGTAAAGACCATGAAGCATGAAAGAGATACTAAGGTTGTAGAATTTATGTATGAAGAAATTTTCACATGGTATGGGGTTCCAAGAGAGATAGTGACTGATCAAGGGACTCAATTCACTTCAACCCTTGTTACAGCACTGGTCAATGAGTACAACATTAGGTATAGGAAGTCTACTCCTTATCACCCCCAGGCCAATGGCCAAGTTGAGGTGACCAATAGAGAAATTGAAGCCATTCTAACCAAAAAAGTGGCTATCCATAAAAAGGATTGGGCAAGCAAGCTACCAGAATTTGTTTGGGCTTATAGAACCACCTAGAAAACAACTATAGGATTCACTCCATTTGAGCTGTTGTATGGAAAGACAACCATGATGCCCATTGAATTTGAGCATAAGACTCTTAGGACTATGGTAGAATTGGGAATGGATATCTCTAAAGCACAAAGAGATAGAGTCATGCAGTTGAATGCTTTGGATGAGACGAGGAAGGAAGCTTTGCATCACACAGAGGTAGTGCAGACTCAGTGAATAAAGTGGCATGATAAATTCATCAAGGATAAGAAATTTCATCCTGGAGATTGGGCACTGCTCTATGACTCAAGATATCAGGATAATGTAGGAAAATTGTAGACAAGGTGGACCAGACCTTATGAGGTGGCTCAAGTATTTTCCAATGGAGTTGTTCAGCTTACTACCATTGACCCTATCAAGTTTACGCTGCTGGTGAATGGTCATTGCCTGCAATTGTATCACAAGAAAACTTCTAAGGAAGAGTTCCTGCAACAATTCACTTAGCATGCAACACCCAATTTTCCTACAAGAAAAGGAAGTGGACCTGGTGTCCCTTCTTTTGGCTAATTAAGGTATGTCACTTCTCATAATAAAGATTCCCACTTTGTGGGGATCCACTTCTTCACCCATCTTCCCATTCATTCCACCTTTCTCTCTCTTCCACCTCGCCACCATCATTTCACTTCATTTCATTTCATTCTGTTCCACTCTCATTAATTTCTCAACTCATTTCTTGAAAGGTGACTAGTACTTTCTCCATGATATTTGCAATAAGTATCCCATGAATTCAGGTATGTGCACATCAATTGTTATATCTTAATTGTCTTCTATTGGATTTATTTAATTTTTGTGAATTGATACAAATGTTTGCCATAGGATGCAATTATTCCCTGCCCTTTTCACATCATCATTCTACCTCACATGTGAGGACACATGCACAAATTTAAGTTGGGGGGGACGTTTCAATGCCATGATTGCATGTTTGTCTATGCGAGCTCACATTAGGAAAATTTAAGCTATTGATCCAATTTGAATTTTGAGTGAGTGACGGCTTGTATGTGTGAAATGACAATCCTCTACTGCCATTTTCCTTAATCATAGCCCGCGTTTATTACTCCTTTATTTATTTAATCACTAATGTCATAATCTTAAGCCAAAAGAAAAAATTCAAATGACACCAACATTGGAAATTCAACAATTGTTCATGATGTATTATTACAGGTTGCACCTTTCCTAGTAGAGTTTAGAAACTTTCGATGGCTAGATTATTTCTTAAAGCTAAATGGTTTTGATGAAGATGTTGCATTGGAATTCTTTCAGACATTGTCTGAAGGAAAACCCACAGTAAAAGGGTTAGAAGTCACAGCTATAGAGGAAAGAATTGCAGAAGTTATAGGGTTGCCTGTCGATGGTGAAAATTACCCTGCTGCTAGAGATGCCAGGTCGGCTAGGGTCAAATTTACATAACCTAATGAACCTCCATTGAGTATAGACAAAAAAGGAGCAAATAGGACTTCTCTGCCTGACCTATGGAGGCGATTAGCTATTTATATTGTGAAGTATATCACTTGCGAAGGTCACTAGTCGAATTTGAATTTTGTGTATTTTAAGCTCTTGAACCACATGAGGTATGGAAGGAGCATGAATGTGCCCAACATGTTATACCACCTTCTTTTGATCATGGTAGTTGAGACCCAGAAAGGTAGGGACAATTATGTTTCCCACCATTTTCTAATTAAACTATAGGTTGAAAAGTCTCTGCATGATGTGTCTGATATTTCTTGGGAATAATTTTTAAATATTGATCAAATTAGACCAAAGCATTTGCAACCTAGGGTTTTTCCTCAACCTCATAGGTTTCGGAGAAGAAGGAGCAATGTTGGGGCCACTCTTGGTGCCTCAACTTCTGATGCAAGCCCTAGTGGAAACCCTCTTGCAGCTAAGAAAACTATTGAGACTAGTTCTTCTGAGGTAGAGAATTTAGATGAAGAGAGTTCCTCTCTTGATTCTGATGATGATGTTCCTCTCAGAACCTTAATGAGAACTAGGGCACAAAAAAGGAAGGTAGAACTAAAGAAAGGAAAAACTAAAAAGAAAATGGAAAAAAAAGAAGTACCGGACACCAAGAAATGAAAGTTCAACACTGTTCTTCCCGTAGCAAAGGAAAAACATGAAAGGCCTCCCAAAAAATCAAGATCAGCTGGGCCAACCTTCAGTGTACCTCTGGAGGAAATCCCTAAACCTGGAAAAACACCATGGGAGGATGCAAAGGCTCCAATAGATTAGTTAAATGTTGAAGAAAAGGATGTGTTTGAAGAAGCATCAAATTTAACGCTAGAAGACCTTATCGATATTGCATATTAGGTTGAAAACTAGATGTGTGAGGAAAATAAAGAACTCTTGTAGCAAGAGTTCTTGTAGCATGAACAAGAACAAGAAGCCCTGGAACTGATACTCTACCAAGAGCAAGCACAAATTCCGGGTAAAATGATGGTAGGAGTACATAGGCCCTCTAGTTTTTTAATGAACACGGTAATATTGAATTTATGGAAAGAAATACAAAGAAGGGAAGAAGAATGGTAAGTAGAAAAACATAGGCTAAAGAAGGAAATTGAAAAGAGAGATGAGGAAATTGAGGATAAGAATGAAGAAATTTTTGTTTTGAAGAAGAAATTGGATGACATGATAAATTTGGTGCCACAAATATTAGAGTGCAGGGCTCCTCCACAGGTCTATGCTTTGTATTTAAAGGAAAAGCACCTTTCTTTTAAGATGGCAAGAATTGTTTCAAGTTTGAACCCCTCTATTGAGACCCCCACTAAATTTTTCAATGCTTTTTGAATTGCTCCATCTAAGATGAAAAATTTGTTGTGTGAATTTTATTTACATAATTTTCTTGTGACCAAAGATCATGATTGGAATCCACTGTTATATGTTGTGGATGTCCGATTAAGGGCATTCATGTATTGGATACAAAATGTAGTAAGTTGGGGAAAGCAATACATGGCTTATAGGAAAAATGAATCTAACATTCCCCTACCCATTAGGGTTGAATCTAGACATCCAGGAGATATTTTTAAGGATTGGCATAAATTTTTTTACCGGCCAAGCTATGGCAATAGGATCCTGCTTGAGAGGGAAGTAGTGTATAAAGAATATGAGGAGATTGCAAGAACTACATGAGAATCTGTAATGGGATACCTCTCATAGAGATGGAATAGCCTATCTAATGATTTAAAGATAGTTGAGCCTCATTCCACGCACAACTATGCTGCAGCACTCAAGAGAGCTGAGAGGTATATGCAAATTGGAAGAACAAAAGGGCAATTTTGGCTTCCACTAATTTTTCAGCCACCTATTCTATTATGGCCTATGCCAAACTTTAGATATTATAGGTATGAAATAGCTGATGAACAACAGAGATGGAGCAGGCTAGAAAGACAACAAGGGTTCTATTGGGATCCTAATTTAGATACAATAGAAACATATGTGGGATAGCTTGGAGTTTCCAACTTCAAGGAATTGATCAAACAAAAGCTCAACTCTTCCTCTAGTGGAGGACCAACAAGACATTAGGCTGGGGGGATGATGAGTCTAGTTTATGGTCTAATTATTGATAGATTTTTTGTCCATTTCCTGCAATTGTCTTAAGACTTTGATAGTTGGGAGTTGATCTTTTCACAATATTTCCTTAAAACTATAGACTATGGACATGAACTTATTTTCATAATTTTCAAATGATATTGGCATGCTATATGAGCTGACTATGTTAATTTTGCATGTGATTAATGAATGTCACTTAAAGATGATTATGGATGTGTAGTTGTTGTGCATGCTAACATTTTCATGTAGATAATTTTAGGCCTATAGTTCAGGAAGATTCCACCAGCTGGTCGTGTGCCACATCAGTCAACAAGGTGGTCATTTAATGGAGGGAAGACTCTTGACGGCTGGAGATTCCTCATGCAAATCAAAGTGTAACCACCTTGTATTGGTCTTAAATTTTTTTGAGCAAGCACTAGCGTTACTGTTGTGCCAGAGTCACGTTAAGGAAAACATGCCTAACATATTTTGTGCATGTGTAGTCACCCCTGCTCTTTTTCGCATTTTCCCTAATGTGGTGTCCTCCACATCTGCTAGAGTTGACCACCTTGCTAGGTGTTTAAATAATGCTCTAATTCTCTCTCTCTCTCTCTCTCTCTCTCTCTCTCTCTCTCTCTCTCTCTCTTTTTGGAGTAGAAGATTGTTAATTTGATGTACTCACACTCTTAAGCTTTTCAACAATACAGTCATGTTGCTCATGTGTACTCATGTTTTCCAATAAATGAAATGAAGATATAAGTTCGTGCATCTAAATTTGTCTTAGTTTTAGGGAATACTTATCCAAGGGGGCCCACTTGGTGAGTATTTTGTCCCATACCTTAGTTTAGTTTAGTTGTTATTTTTTGTTCAATTATTAGTTAAGAATCTGGCACTTACTATTCCTGTAGCCACTAGAATTCCATTCTGTGACTATTCCTGCAACCAAAGTAGATAGAGTAGTTTCCTATTTGTTTGCTCATATTTTCATTTTTTTCATGCATTTCAGTTTAGTCTAGTTATTGGTTGATGTTCAACATTTATGTTATTCCCTTCCAAGCAATTTACTTTCAGTATTATGTCTTTCTTAGCTATAGAATGAATGTGGCTACTTTGGATTCCTAGTGCACATATAGTGCTAACCCATTTCAAGTTTATGTCCCTGGGTTGATCATTTAAATCCACCTTCATCATGATTGAGATAGCTATTTAGGTTAGATGTCCAATCCCTAAATCACAACTATAAAGGCTTAGTTGTTAAAATATTATAGGAGGCAAACACTGCCATCACCATCCATTATCCAAATTCCTCTCTCCTATCCATGAAATTCCTCCATCCTACCATCCTTTACCATGTCTTGGTTCTCCCTTGTCATTGGATCTCATTCAATTCTCCATCCAATATGATCTTATCCAATCCAACCATCCCCCAACCATTCCAATACATTCCATCCAAATGCAATCAATCATAATCCATGCAATCCAATCTCGCAATCTAGTGCATCATCCATAAACAATCCATGTTTTCAATCAAAATCAATTAATAATATATTGATCAACTTTAATCCATTGTAATCATAGGGTTATGTCTTTCCCAATCCTCACATTGTTTTGGGGCATGTCCTTCCCACATCAATTAGTTTTCAGCTTGACTTTGAGCATAGTCCTTGTTTTCTTTTGGTTTGTTGTGCATGCATGCTTGTTGCTTATGTGTTATATCATTTTTTGCATTTACCATGGTCTTTTCATTTTGTTTTCACAAGGGCATCATGGTCTTCCATATCATGGTGTTATGGGGCATATGTTTTCACTCAGCCTTTTTGATCACGTACTAGGCACATTGTCATCCTAGTTCCTTATACCTTGGTGCATAATGTCAAGTACAATATCAAATCGAGGTTGTTCATATCATTGTAACATGATGATCATCCATCCTCCCTCTCCATCCATACTTTCATCATCCTTATCTATTTTCCTCTTTCATTTTATCCTTCATCCTTTAAGTCCTCTCATCCATTTTGAGAGCATGCTTGTATTCTTTGAACACACTTGTTCTCTCAAGGGGGCATACCACTACCTTCTCATCATCACTAGTGACTGGGACATCATACTTCTAGTCCTAATCCCTTTCCTACCCACTATGTTGCATTCTTTGAAATGATGTTACTTCTATTAGTCGCAACATCATCTCAAAGAGGGGTAAAATGTAGACACTGAAAAATTTCCTAAGCTTAGGAATGCCATTTTTCACATTAATTAAATAATTCTTATTATTTAATTAATTCACTTTCTCCTTATTCCTCCTTGATTAATTAAATAAATTATATTTATTTAATTATGTTACTAATTAATCCTTTTTCCCCTATAATTGATTAAATTACTATTTATTTAATTACTCATGTTCCTATTCTCTTATATAATTAAATAATTATTTTAATTATTTAGTTATTCATTAAGTTTTTCTTCTACAATTAAATAAATTTTATTTATTTAATTATTTTCCACCTTTCCCTCCACTATTAAATAATTCTTTTAATTGTTTAATATTTTATCATTTTCCTCCACTTTTAATTAAATTGTTATTTTAATTAAAATTCAACCTTTTCCCTTTCTTCTATAATTAAATAATCATTTTTATTTAATTATTCACTTTCCCTCTTAAATTGAATAATTTTATAATTATTTAATTTTCTCCAACAACCTCTTTTTATGCGCCAACCTCTTTATCTGTGTCATTCTTATCTCTTCACATCTCAATAAATTTCCACCCTTGATTGAATTATCTCATAATTCATTCTCAACCATCCATCCTTAAGTAAGTCTTATCTTTTCCCTAATTTAGCCCTAACCCTATTTCATACTAGACATCTTTCAATCTTGGCCATTGATTGTCATGTCATATTGGCTTTTAATCCTAGCCCTTCATTCCAAATTTGGTTTTCTATAAAAGAGACCTATCATTTTCATTTGATGTGAACATATTTTATGCTAATGTCATGCTACTAGAATCATGAGAAACCACATTCAAATCTTCAACAAGTTCAACATAATACATTGATTTTTTTTGAGGTTTGCATTGCATTTGGTTTGATTTAAATTATGTTTTATGCATATTTCTATTTCTATTCATTTTACATGCATGAAAATGTGCTTTTCTATGCTATGGTGCCTCTAACATATATTCCTATAGGGAGAAAAGCCACATGCCCTAGGTTTCAACAAAACTTTGTAAATGAGGAAAATGAGCAAATTTTTAGATTTTCAAAACATGTCAGTGCACGTTACCACATTTTTTATCGATGTATGGGGATAGGTGGCAACACTCGCCAATGACACGGACCTAAACATCCATCCATTAGTCTTAGCTTTTCATGATACCATTGTATGACAGATGGGGCATTATGTTGTCATGTTTAAGACATGCATTTTTGTAGGTATAATAGCTTGATTTTAGTATTATTTTATTAACAATTTGGATGAGGCTACTATCCCTACAAAAATGCATGTTAGATGCATCATAATCATCGTAATGTTTTAAAATTATTTTGAAAGCCATGCCTGAAACGTTGCCATTTTTTACATTCACATTTTGAAGGTTATTGGAGAGCTCAAAAGGGAGTCACAAGAATTTGGAGGCTGAAGTAGAGTGGTCATTCTCCCTGTGAAAATTCTTGTGACGTGTAGGAAGATAGCTAGAAATTATGTATATCTACCAAAAATATATGTTCTTTTGTCATTCTATCTAGGGATTGTAAAGAATTGAACAAGTATTTGTTGTGAAAATGGGTATTCATTAAGAGGTTTCCAAGGGTTTTCCTTGTAAAAGGGGTTTTCATTTTATATGTATAGTTTTTTATGTGCTTTTCTTTTGAGGGTTTTTGAATTTTGTGATTTTAATGTTAACTCCAAAAACATCACAAATTAGAAAAATTGTCCAAATTGAGCTAATGGGTGACTAACTAATTTGGTTGTTACATGTTGAGTTATGAATTTATTCACATAGATAGGAGGTTTTAAAAAAAAAAATTGTTTGTCAACTACACTTAATGGCAGAGACAAAGCTTCAGGGTAGACAATTAAACCTACATAGGCTACATGATATATAAGAAATACCATGCTTCATACCACACTTTATTTTTCAACCTCCAATCACAACATACCAAACCACTTGTGGTTTTCAAGTCTATATATGTAGGTGTGCATTAAAAATATCAATAACACTAATTTATTTCCGTTGATGGAAATAATGAATAAACTTGTTGGCAGTGGTGAACATTGTGTAGTGTAGGTTACAAAACACAATAGTTTTGAATCATACCTTTACTTATACTGAATTTTTTTCATGAAATACAAATGTACAAATTTATAGATGGGATTCTATTTTATCAAATATCATATTTCTTATTAAAGGTGGCCTCTATTAACAATCAATGCATAGTGTACTTCATAGTACACACTTCATGGTATAATAGTCTACAAACTTGACAACACATTGTATTTCTAAAGCTCAAAAATGGGCAATGAGGAATGCTCATATTTATAAAGAGGCTAGGACATTGCAAAAAACATTGTGTTTACAAAACAACAATTCTCAATACAAAACTTGGGAAGCATAATGGTCATTTGTGTGTTATTATGGCCTCGCCTTGGCATTTTGTATGGTATATTATATTGAGTAATAAAAATAAAAATAACAATGTTCCTCAATCACAACCTTATTAAACCCAAATATGCAAAGATGTTTCACAATTGAACAAAAGTAATAATTTAAATGGAGAATTACTCTAATGTAAAATGATAAATATTACATTTTATAGAAAATATATCTGATCTAATTACCAAGGATGCAAAGGTTCTTGTTCTATTTTGGGAGATAAATCATGGTGTTGGAGAAATCATCCTAAAATTAATTATTGACTATCTAATTTATTCAAATCAAGAGATGTAGCAACTTGTAATCAATCTAGGTGATGTCATTATGTGGTGGGATCACAACTATATATATTTTTTATAAAAAAAATTCAAAACTTCTACATCATATTCATTCAAAAATATATCGAAATAGGGGATGTGTGTGTCGAGCACTGGGTAAGATGAATGGTCTTCTACTAATGTTGCTTCCTAGATATTTTTGATTGTTGCTTCAAACTTAGATTGGTATTCTTCATAATCTTTGAATCCTTAGTTCCTCTTCTTCAATTTTAAAATCTTTGCAATTATAGTTTTCTTGCCTATATTGTTGATTTTTTGGTTTGCATCATTTGAGGTTGTTATGTACTTTATTTTTTGAATATTTTTTCCCACTGCCCTTAAATAAACCTATTGATATAATTGTTCCTTGTTTGTAAGCCTTGGCCTTTTGCACTATGGAGTGTTAATTCACATTTATTGGAACTATACATCTTGTATCCTCTCTTACCTCTCCTCAGCCATCTGGCTCATGGGAGATGGAGCCAAGGCAAGTGGGGAGGTGTATGATACAAAGAAGCTGAATGAACCCTTGCCAAATGTTAATGAGTTAAAACAAAATAAAACTATTTTTTTAAGAAACATACTTATATGGATGTTATGATAGTCGATGAGAGTACAATATTTTTCCCTCCTTCTATTGCCTTTGTTGCTTGCCATGGAGGATGTCAGCTAGTCGAGGACATCAATATGGGAGGTGGCATACTATTGAAGCCTAAGGAAAAAGGATTGGGAGATGGAAGCATCATTGGAGATGGAGATAGGGGACAAGGAAACCATGGTAAGGTACCTTATGCACCTAATATTCTCTCCATTTCTCCAAATAATGACATGCTTAAGGCTTTGAAAGTGGAAGAAATAATATTAAGGAATATGGCAATATTTTTTTTTGTTTATATGTTAAACTGCTGCCTTCTCACAAGTTATTTGATGACTGAATTGCCTCTGTTTGGGGGAAAATGATGGGTATTCATGTTTTGATTTGTAGGATGATTCAAAAAGGTTTATTTGTGGTGTTCTTTAGGAACCATGGAATGCAAGAAAGAGTGGTTAAGAAAGAGTATTGAAATTTTGGATAGTCTATGTTTAGAGTTCTTCCTTGGTATTTGAAGGATGATTTTGAATATTTTGTTGCTAGGTTAGCTCCTACCTAGCTTGAAATAAATGTTGTCCAACTAAAACTCTAGAAGTTCATTCCCAACATTTTGAAACTTGTTGGTAATGTAATGCATATTAAAGAGTCAGGGGTTACCCTCCCCCATTTGATTGCTTATATTTTGGTTTATCTATCCCCTAATGTTGAGGTCCTTGACCTAATTTCAGTGCAAGTTGATGATAAAATAATTCATTGTGAAATTGAGTTGCTTGGCTCCCTAAATTCATGCTTTTCTGTAAAAGAAATGGACACCTTTTAAAATAATATCCTTTGGCTAAAGTTAACCCAAAAAGGGGATTTCAAGCCAACTGAGAATAAAAAATAGGGTTAATTCCCCACAATATATGGGGGATAAAATTGTAGACAAAATAGAAACTTCAGTTGGTGACCATGTTGGCACTAAAATCCCCCAAAACCATAAGACTAGAAATGTTTCTTCAGCAATTTTAGAAAAACTGAATCTATCTCTTGAGGATCCTTTTTTTGGTGGTGAGTTGAAATTTGTCCATTCTAAGCACATGTATCCTCCCAAGTCTTCCCCAAAAGTTTCTTCTAGGAAAAAAATTCCCTCCCCATGGGTTCTTTTAATGAACAAACCTCGACTTTGGATTCCATTCATGACAAAGAAAAAATGATAAGGAAAATTATCAAATAGTAAGATGTTGGGGTGTCTTAGCCACCAACACTAATCTCATTCTAGATAGTAACCTTTTGGATATTGAGGGCCATAAGAATAATGCTCAGCAACTTACCCTAGAATCTATTAAGGCTAAGGCTGAAAAAATTAAATAAATTATGAATCTATTTGAGGAGGGTGGTTTTGAATATCTAGAATACTAAGAGGGGGGTGAATCAATATTCCATAAAACCATTCACATAAAATCCATCTAAACATTATCACAACTCTAATTGACTCAACAAGAGAGACCATGGACACAAGATAATGCATCAACACACATGAACACCAATATTTGTACGTGGAAAACCAAAAATGGGAAAAACCATGGTGAGGATTAGCTCACAATATATTATATTTGGATACAGTATATTACATGGCTCACTGCCAAGACTCACTATCCTTGAAAGACTCACAGCCTGAATAAAAAATATGACTAACCGCCAAGATATAAGAGTTATGGCTCACTAACAAAATTATGAACTAATGGAATACACCTTCTATGTGTAGGGTTCAGTTCCAATGAAGATTTAAATAAGAAGTATTGATTCTCATAGCAGTCGCTCAACAATTCTATTTGGATCCTCAACTGATAAGTCATTTAGGATTGCATATCCAAACATTCCTCAATTGTCTTCACACTTCACCATACCTCTCTTCTTTCTCATTATAATGCTCACACTTTCACATGTTCACTTCACACCCATAATTTTCTTCTTCAAAGAGTCTTACATATTTATGCAAGTATATCCCATTCATCAATTAGGCCAACCTAATCAGATGAAAGTAAACTAATCAAAAACACTCTTTTCGACACCATATAAGATTTAAAACATTTTTATCCATGTAGTGCATCATATCAAGTCAATGAAGATCCATAGAAAATATTCACAAAGTATATTTAATCTTCTTAATGCATGTCATATGTAAGGTCGGCCAAGACTAGGACCTTAACATAAAACTTCAAACCAACATACACTTCTCAAAGAAAACACCTTCCAAATCTGATATTACTTCAATTTCTCATCACCTTACCATCATAGAGACTACCATTAGAACTGCAACATTAGAATGTTCTTCTTCAGAAAATGTGGAGTGTCCCACACTGATATGCAGAGTAGAGAAACACCTGTAGTGTACAAAGTTAAAATCTATCAATGATAACTTTTTTCTTCGACACAAAAATTATCAAGATCCTCAAAATAGTTATCTGAATGATTCATAATAATATGGTTAATATATTAGAGTCATATCTTTTATTGCGTTGAATTTCGGACTCAAAAACCAATGCACTGGTTCATCAATGAAGAACACTTCCAATAAAGAATAGCTTCTCGTATAGTTGTCACCATGTTGACATCAATGACAATAAAGGAACAACCAACACAATCCATATACACTTTTTGATCATGTTTCAAGGCTTCATATTTTCAACAATTGCTCCCTTTGGCATTGATGGCAACATGTATATCAAAAAAAAAAATTGATATAAGGCAATTGAGTACTCCCTATTTCAAAACTATTCTTTTTAGAAAAAATTTTTTCCTCTAACTAACTCTGTGTGTCACCAAAAAGTGTAGCCTTTGACACTTTTTGCTCATTTGGACCCTTGCCTATGGATTTTGGACCTAAATAACCCCTTTTCATCATCATTAATAGGCCCCTATGCCCCCTTATTGAGCATCCCAAAGCTTAATTTGATCAAATATATGATAAAATCATCATATAAACCTGATTCCTTCTCTCCCAAAAAAATCCAAATGGCAAAAGGGCCCCTCTGGGACTAGGTCACCCATCTTGGTGAATTAGTCATGTCCAGGTGGACTAGGTCGCCCAAGGTGGAGACCTAGTCCCATTGGAGCTATTTTCAAGGTTTATAGTGAGAAAAGTTAGGGTTTTAGTTTATTTCTCCTTTATGTCAGCATTGAGGATCAAATAATAGGTGTTTTAGGTGGATTTCCTATAAATAAGCCTCAAAACCCTAATTCATTATTACACACTCATTATTCACAACTCTCTCATTCACTCTCCACTCTTCATTCACTGCTATTTTCAAGAAAGATTGGGCTTCTACATTCTAAGTCACCAAGGCACATTTCTGAACCATTCAAGGGCTGAATATTTGCTACAACTTAAGATCTCTCATCATGAAAACGTACTAAGTCCATTTGTCTTACATTTCATGCTTTATTATCTTTTTTCTTCATTAGATTTAATTATCTACAAAGGGGTTTGACCAAGGAAAAATTCCAATCCCTAACAATCAACACTTCTCTTTCTTTCCTTGTGTGTTTGCAGATTTAGGTATTTTGGAAGGCTTGAAGAATGGATTGAAGACTTTTTGAAGACACCTCATTATTAGCTATAGGCCGAGTTCTATGGTTTTAGATCCAAGAAATTACCAAGAACAAAAGTGCAGGTTGAGGTCTACATATTCCCCCTTCGAATCTTTCAAAAAGATAAAAGGGAAACTCCCACTAGTTGTGGTGACCTAGTCCCTCTATGCCTATTTTCAAAGATTTTTGTGAATCTGGATACCCATTAACCAGTTCCAAAGCAATTTTCTATAATCACCCTGAAAAAGGACTAGGTCACCTAGCTTGGCACAAGTGTCCCGTCAGACATAAAAATCAATTTTTCCAGAATTTCAGAGTTCCCCCAAGTCTACAACACATTTATAGGTGCACCCCTTTCATTTCCAACTTTTTGTTTTGTTAAAGTTTACATTTTTAGGGCATTTAGCATAAAATCTGCATATCTTAATGTGTTTTCATACATCTTACATTTTCTAAGTTTTACATTAGCATTTAGTTTCTTTTATCTATTTCCAGAACTTAGGTTATTTCATTTAGACACATTCACACATACCACACACCTATTCACACCCCCATTAACACATTAACATATAATCTTTGAATGTAACATTAACATTTTGGCTCATCTTTCTCCATTTAGGTGAAAAACCCTAGAAGTGTAAGAAAGCATTAAGGTGCCAAAATCTTCGTTACATTTTGGTGACCTAACTTTTGAATCCCCTTTTCTCTGATTTGGAGTTCTTTATCATCCTAGATTTGCATTGCATTGCATTTTGCATTGTTTACTTTGTATTCTAGGGTTTTAAAATTTATATTAGTGAAAAGCTCATCTAGCTTACACTTTTGCATTGCATATAATTCAAAATCATCAAAATTCTACATTTTCATTTTAGGTCTGCATCATACAACCTCGACACCATGAAAATCAAACAGAAACATCAAAAAATTCTCAAAAAAATCACGAGGACTAAGTCGTCACCCTGGGCGACCTAGTCCCTTTAGGCCTCTGAAACAACCCTTTATAGAGCTAAAAACCCCTATTTTTATGCTTCTTTTTTATACCATTATTTATCTATATTAGTGGGTTGTCTTTCTATTACATGCATTTTACTTAATCTAGCTCAATTTGACTCATTTCATGCATTGCCTAAATTTCACTTTGCATTCACAACATTTTATTTTCAGTACAATTAGTAAATTGCATTGCTTGAAATCTGAAAGTTTCATTTCATCCTATGTATTTACATTGCATTTTAAGTTTACATGGCTTCTATTACATTTCATATAATTCATCACAATTAGAATTTTGCAATTTTCCTTTTCAACATTAGTTCCTAGTTCATTTAGATCACATTCATTACAAAATGAAAACAACAGTTTAACAACATCACAAGCACCCACTCACACCCTTCTCAAGCCCTTTAGTAGTGATGACTTGGAAATATTAGATGATGCCCTTGAATATTTCATCTCTCCTCATTTATCCACTAAAGCTTTTCCCCAAGAGGATGTAAGCATTGACAATCATGATAATCATAATTGTTCTTCTCTTGATATCTCTCCCATTGGTGATGAAGGTATCTTGCAGCAAGAAGACACAATCATTGATGATCATGATGGTCTTGCTTGTCTTCCTCCTCCTCCCCTTTACAAAGACCTTATGACATACGAAGCTAAAATCATGGTTACTACCTTACCCAGTCTTCAATCAATTCCCAACACCTCCCCTATTTGTTCTCATGCTTTTATAACTAAGGATATGTTGGTATCAAGCAATCTTATGCTTGAGAGTTACAACATTATTTCTCTCCTTCCTAATGTTCCTCATATTTGGAAGAGCCTATTTGAACAAACAAGTCTAATCATTGGTAACCATCTAATTCCTAGTTATCCTTCTCTTACTGCCTCTCATATGAGCGATGAAGCTACTTTAACAAATCTAATCATGACATGTGATGAACCTATTGTTTGTCACTTTCCAAAAATTTCTCCTCCTAGGATAGATATGGCACAATCAAATGACACCTTAGAGGAAAAAAATGCAACCATCAACAATCACAACAATCCCCTTTCCCCCTCTCCTAATATCTCTCCTATTAGTGAAGAATATATTATGGTCCCAAACATTTCAACCATTGATCATTCCCTTACTTGCGATGAAGTCAATAGTGTAGAACCCAACAATGAATGTCCTAAAAATATTGTTTGTGGTTCTTCTACATAATCTCCAACTAGGGAAGGTATCATGGTGGAAGAAAACAAAAACATGGTTGCACTCCTTTCAATAAATACTATTGTGTCTTCCTTGGGTAATAGTAAAAAGATGATACTCAATTTCCCTTTCTTAGAGATACATCAACCCGAGCCCGCTAAGGTTATGCATATGCACGTGTCCATTACATCCCAATTTACTATTGAACCTCCTAAGCACCCTCTAATACTTCACCCACCTACAAACAATGTCTCACATCACCCAAGTTACAATGACCTCACTCACATCTATGACAAAGTTTATACCATCAAGGCAAACTTTGTAGAAATTTTTTTTCCCTACTTATAAATAAAATTAGTTGCTGCTCCTTGCCATGTAATAGTTGTAGGATCATATCATACTCACTATTACAAAGGAGTAGCATATCATCACCCATTCCAAGCTCACCTTTATCCTACACTAAGTGGGGGCAATGGGTTAAGTAGCCTTGTCCTCATATGTCACTTGTCGCTTTCTCTTTTGACTAGTTGTTAACCTCTCATGAATATATCAGAGAAAGCTTGGGACATGGATGACATCACTTAAGACTAACTTTCAAGTGACATACTACCCCTTTTCATGATGTGGCTTACTTTGGAAACATATGACTTGGCATAGAGCTTTCCAAGTTAGCTCTCATGTCTTCTTAGCACCTATCCTTGGCTACTTTAAAGCAACTGCTCACAGTGATGGTGTAGCAACCGCTTTCAACTGGGGACATTCATAGACAACATCTTTTTACAAAATTCCATGGCATGGATTTTATTGCCTTGTGACATGTCCTCTGCTTGGTGGTGTCATTGGGTTTGATGCCTTCCAAGAGTGTAAGATCAACTGAAGTGGCCTAATGTGAACGAGGCATCTGATGGATAATGATCTGACACCCCGACTTGTCCTATCTTGAGACATTAGGCACAATTCTCCCTAAGAAGAAGACCTCGCATGAACCAAAAAAAATCCCCTTCAACAAAAACTTTACATAACATTCAAATTCAAAAGCCTTTACGCAAGCATTTTCGTGCCTTATCAAAGTTATCAAGCGAAGTAACGTTGGTATGATTAGTATAATGGGAAGCCGACACACTAGCATGAATTTCTCACTAAACCACTTCTTTGGGAAAACTCACCCCATAGACGACTTGATGTTCTATGGCCCTAGAGTGAGCACATCTTTTGTACCTCATTCTTCTTTCATTTAGTTCTTGTCATTGCATGATCATGTATCTTTCTTTGTTGCATATCATTCACCCTTGAATGTGTCTTCTTGCATGTATGTCTTTTTGAATTAGAATCCCAAATCCTCGGGGCTTGACCACCTCCTTTCTCTTTCTCATTCTTCACCATCTCCATTGGGCTACTTTAGTGTGAGTTTGAAGCAAGTTCATCCTCTCACTAAAGTGGGGGCTAAATGTGTCACCAAAAAGTGTAGCCTTTGACACTTTTCACTCATTTGGACCCTTGCCTATGGATTTTGGACCTAAATAACCCCTTTTCATCATCATTAATAGGCCCCTATGCCCCCTTATTGAGCATCCCAAAGATTAATTTGATCAAATATTTGATAAAATCATCATATAAACTTGATTCCTTTACTCTCGAACAATCCAGCTAGCAAAAGGGCCCCTATGGGACTAGTTTGCCCATCTAGGCGAATTAGTCCTATCTAGGTGGAATAGGTTGTCCAAGGTAGTGACCTAGTCCCATTGTAGCTATTTTTGAGGTTTTGAGCAGGAAAATTTAGGGTTTTACTTTATTTCTCCTTCATGTCGACCTTGAGGATCAAATAATGAGTGTTTTAGGTGGATTACCTATAAATAAGCCTCAAAACCCTAATTCATTATTACACACTCATTATTCACAACTCTCTCATTCACTCTCCACTCTTCATTCACTACTCTTCTCAAGCAAGCTCGGTTTTCTACATTCTAAGTCACCAAGGCACATTTCTGAACCATTCAAGGGTTGAATCTTTGCTACAACTCAAGATCTATCATCATGATGAGGTACTAAGTCCATTTGTCTTACATTTAATGCTTTATTATCTTGTTTCTTCATTAGATTTAATTATCTACAAAGGGGTTTGACCAAGGAAAACCCCCAATCCCTAAAAACAACACTTCTCTTTCTTTCCTTGTGTGTTTTCAGATTTAGGTATTTTGGAAGGCTTGAAGAATGGATTAAAGACTTGTTGAAGACACCTCATTGTTAGCTAGGGAAAAACATCCACAAAAGGACACCTATAGGCTGCATTCTATGGTTTCAGATCTAGGAAATTACCAAGAACAAAAGTGCAAGTTGAGGTCTACAGATTCTCCCTTTGAATCTTCCAAAAAGGGAAAAGGGACACTCCCATCGGTTATGGCGACCTAGTCCCTCTATGCCTATTTTTCAGAGATTTATGCAGATCCGAATACCCATTTGGTTGAAACAAGCCCCATAGCAATTTTCTATAATCACCTCGAAAAAGGACTAGGTCGCCCATCTTGGCACAAGTGTCCAGTCATACATAAAAATCATTTTTTCCATAATTTCAGAGTTCCCCCAAGTCTGCAACACATTTCTAGGTGCACCCTTTTCACTTCTAGCTTTTTGTTTTGTTTAAGTTTATATTTTTAGGTCATTTAGCATAAAATCTGCATATCTTAATGTGTTTTCATACATCATGCATTTTCTCAGTTTTACATTAGCATTTAGTTTCTTTTATCTACTTCCAGTACTTAAGTTATTTTATTTAGACACATTCACACATATCACCCACCTATTCACACCCCCATTAACACATTAACACATAATCTTTGAATGTAACATTAGCATTTTGGCCCATCTTTCTCCTTTTAGGTGAAAAACCCTAGAAGCGTAAGAAAGCATTAAGGTGCCAAAATCTTCATTGCATTTTGGTGAGCTTGAATTTTGAATCCCCTTTTCTCTTATTTGGAGTTCTTTATCATCCTAGATTTGCATTGCATTGCATTTTGCATTGTTTACTTTGCATTCTATGGTTTTAAAATTTTCATAAGTGAAAAGCTCATCTAGCTTACATTTTTGCATTGCATATCATTCAAAATCATCAAAAATTCTACATTTTTATTTTAGGTATGCATCATGCAACCTCGAGACCATCAAAATCCAACAGAAAAATTAAAAAAACTCTCAAAAAAATCACCAAGAGGACAAAGTCACCACCCTGGGGGACCTAGTCCCTTTGGGCCTCTGAAATAGCCCTTTACAGAGCTAAAAACCCTATCTTTATGCTTCTATTTTGTGCCATTATCTATCTATATCAGTGGGTTGTCTTTTTGTTACATGCATTTTACTTAATCTAGCTCAATTTGACTCATTTCATGCATTGCCTAAATTTCACTTTGCATTCACAACTTTTTATTTTCAATACAATCAGTAAATTACATTGCTTAAAATCTGAAAGTTGCATTTCATCCTATTTATTTACATTGAATTTTAAGTTTACATAGCTTCTATTACATTTCATAGAATTCATGGCAATTAGAATTTTGCAATTTTCCTTTTCAACATTAGTTCCTAGCTCATTTAGATCACATTCATTCTAAAACTAAAACAACACTTTAACAACATCACAAGCACCCACTCACACCCTTCTCAAGCCCTTTAGTAGTGATAACTTGCACACGTTAGATAAAGCCCTTGACGACTTCATCTCTCCTCATTTATCCACTAAAGCTTTGCACCAAGAGGATGTAAGCATCGACAATCATGATAATCATAATTGTTCTTCTCCTAATATCTCTCCCATTGGTAATGAAGGTATCTTGCACCAAGAAGACACAATCATTGACGATCATGATGGTCTTTCTTGTCTTCCTCCTCCTCCCCTTTTCAAATAACTTATGACATACGAAGCTAAAATCATGGTTACTACCTTACCCAGTCTTCAATCAACTCCCAACACCTCCCCTATTTTTTCTCATGCTTTTATAACTAAGGATATGTTGGTATCAATCAATCCAATGCTTGAGAGTTATAGCATTATTTATCTCCTTCCACCATGTTCCTCACATTTGGAAGAGCCTATTTGAACAAAAAATTCTAATCATTGGTAACCATCTAATTCATAGTTATCCTTCTCTTACTTCCTCTCCTATGAGTGATGAAGCTACTCTACCAAATCTAATCATGACATGTGATGAACCTATTGTTTGTCACTTTCCAAAAAGATCTCCTCCTAGGATAGATTTGGCACAAGTGAATGACAACTTAGAGGAAAAAAATGCAACCATCAACAATCACAACAATCCCTTTTCCCCCTCTCCCAAAATCTCTCCTATTAGTGAAGAAGATATTATAGTCCCAAACATTTCAACCATTTATCATTACCTTACTTGTGATGAAGTCATTAGTGTAGAACCCAACAATGAATGTCCTGAACATCTTGTTTGTAGTTTTCCTACATAATCTCCTACTAGGGAAGGTATCATGGTGGAAGAAAACAACAACATGGTTGCACTTCTTTCAAGCAATACTATTGTGTCTTCCTTGGGTAATAGTAAAAATATGATACTCAATTGCCCTTTCCTAGAGATACATCAACCTGAGCCTGCTAAGGTTATGCATACACAAGTGAAAATTAGACCCCCATTTACTATTGGACCTCTTAAGCATCCTCTAATCCTTCATCCACCTACAAACAACATCTCACATCACCCAGGTTACAATGACCTCATTCACATCTATGAAAAATTTTATACCATCAAGGCCAACTTTGTAGAAACTGTGTTTCCCTACCCACATAAATAACATTAGTTACTGCTCCTTGCCATGTAATAGTTGTAGGATAATAGCATACTCACTATTACAAAGGAGGAGCATATCATCACCCATTCCAATCTCACCTTTGTCCTACACTAAGTGGGGGAAATGGGTTAAGTAGCCTTGTCCTCATATGTCACTTGTCATTGTCGCTTTTGACCAGTTGTTAACCTCTCATGAATATATAAGAGAAAACTTGGGACGTGGAAGACATGTCTTAAGATTGAATCGCAAGTGACATACTACTCTTTTTCATGATGTAGCTTACTTTGGAAACATATGACTTGGCATAGAGCTTTCCAAGTTAGCTCTCATGCCTTCTTAGCACCTATCCTTGGCTACTTTATAGCAGTTTCTCACAGTGATTGTGTAGCAACCACTTTAAAGTGGGTGCATTCATAGACGACATCATTTTACAAAATTTCATGGTGTGGTTTTTCTTTCCTTGTGACGTGTCCTCTTCTTGGTGGTGTCATTAGGTTTGATGCCTTCCAAGAGTGTACAATCAACTGAAGTGGCTTGAGGTGAACGAGGCATCCCATGGACAAAAATCTGACACCTCGACTTTTCCTCTCTTAGAGACATTAGGCACAATGCTCCCTAAGAAAAATACCTCGCATGAACAAAACGAAATCCCCTTCAATAAAATCTTTACATAACATTCAATCTCAAAAGAATTTACGCAAGCATTGTGGTGCCTTATCAAAGTTATCAAGCGAGGTAACTTTGGTATGGTTAGTATAATGGGAAGTCGACACACTGGCATGAATTTCTCATTATACGGTGGGAAGTTGATACACTGAAATGGATTTCTCGCTAAACCACTTCTTTGGGACAACTGACCCCATGGACAACCTGATGTTCTATGGCCCTAGAGTGAATGCATCGTTTCCAACTCATTCTTCTTTCTTTTAGTTCTTGTCATTGCATGATCATGTATCTTTCTTTGTTGCAAATCATTCACCCTTGAATGTGTCTTCTTGCATGTATGTCTTTTTGACTTAGAATCTGGAATCTTGGGGGCTTGAGCACCTCCTTTCTCTTTCTCATTCTTCACCATCTCCATTGGGTTACTTTAGTGTGAGTTTGAAGCAAGTTCATCCTCTCACTAAATAGGGGGCTAAATGTGTCACTAAAAAGTGTAGCCTTTGACACTTTTCGCTCATTTGGACCCTTGCCTATGGATTTTGGACCTAAATAACCCATTTTCTCATCATTAATAGGCCCCTATGCCCCCTTATTGGGCATCCTAAGGCTTAATTTGATCAAATATTTGACAAAATCATCATATAAACCTGATTCCTTCACTCCTGAACAATCCATCTGGAAAAAGACCCCTTTGGGAATAGGTCACCCATGTGGGTGAATTAGTCCTATCCAGTTAGACTACATCGCCCAAGGTGGCGACCTAGTCCCATTGGAGATATTTTTGAGGTTTTGAGTAGGAAAAGTTAGGGTTTTAGTTTATTTCTCCTTCATGTCGGCCTTGAGGATCAAATAATGGGTGTTTTAGGTGGATTTCCTATAAATAAGCCTCAAAAACCTAATTCATTATTACACACTCATTATTCACTCTCCACTTTTCTCAAGCAAGCTCGGGTTTCTACATTCTAAGTCACTAAGGCACATTTTTGAAGCATTCAAGGGCTAAATCTTTGTTGCAACTCAAGATCTCTCATCATGACAAGGTAATAAGTCCATGTGTATTACATTTCATGCTTTATTATCTTCTTTCTTCATTAGATTTAATTATCTACAAAGGGGTTTGACCAAGGAAAACCCCCAATCCCTAACAATCAACACTTCTCTTTCTTTCATTGTGTGTTTGCAGATTTAGGTAGTTTGGAAGGCTTGAAGAATGGATTGAAGACTTGTTGAAGACACCTCATTGTTAGCTATGGAAAAAAATCGACAAAAGGACACCTATAGGCCAAGTTCTATAGTTTCAGATCCGGGAAATTACCAAGAACAGAAGTGCAGGTTGAGGTCTACAGATTCCCCCTTTAAATCTTCTGAAAAGGAAAAAGGGACACTCCCACAAGTTTTGGTGACCTAGTTCCTCTGTTCCTATTTTTGGGAGATTTCTATAGATCTAGATACCCATTTGGCTAAAACAAGCCCTAGAGCGGTTTTCTGTAATCATTCTAAAAAATGACTAGGTCGCCCAGCTTGGCACAAGTGTCCCGTCAAACATAAAAATCATTTTTTCCAAGATTTTAGAGTTCCCCCAAGTCTGCAACACATTTCAAAGTGCACCCCTTTCATTTCTAGCTTTTTTTTTTGTTTAAGTTTACATTTTTAGGTCATTTAGCATAAAATCTACATATCTTAATGTGTTTTCATACATCTTGCATTTTCTAAGTTTTACATTAGCATTTAGTTTCTTTTATCTATTTCAAGCACTTAGTTTATTTCATTTAGACGTATTCACACATATCACACACCTATTCACACCCCCATTAACACATTAACACATAATATTTGAATGTAACATTAGCATTTTGGCCCATCTTTCTCCTTTTAGGTGAAAAGCCCTAGAAGCGTAAGAAAGCATTAAGGTGCCAAAATATTTGTTACACTCTGTATCTCTTATTTCTCCACCTTCGACATCAATGGAAAATGACATATAAGGGTCTGATATATGTATATGCATCAAAAACATTGATAAAAAATGATATGCAACCAAAAAATTTATTAACCTAAAGGGGAGGAACCTTTGATGTTCTTCAAGGTATTCTTCCATGATGTTTTGCCTTCTTCCGATGCTTCTTTCACACTTACAAGAGTTTTGCATAGTATTTCAAGCTTAGTCAAAGACTCTATACCGTTTCCCAAATTATTGGGATTGATATTAACTTCTAATAGACCACCAATACTGTCAAGAGCACTAGATACAAGGATATGCCTGAGTTTTACCATATCTTTGAGTGCCACAAACTACTTAATTACTTTTGTTCTTTGATATTGTAGGGAAAATATTTTTTCTTGAAGCTACATAATGTAGGACCATCTTTGATTGTTTCTATCATCTACCAAGCTTTACAAATATTCTTGAGTACTCATTTGAGTTTCACTCTTCCTTATCTCATCTCATATATTTAGTGTACTATTAAACCAATTCAAGTAGAAATAAAGTAGTTCTTGAGATTATTTCTCTCAAACCTATACACCCTTCAATTCCTTCACCACTCTGTGATGTGCATCTACACATTTTTTGGATATCTTCTAAATTTTCTTCTATAGATCTAATTCCAGTTTTCACTTCTAGTTCATAGATGTATGCTTTCAAAGAGTTAATCATGCTACAATCGATATAGATGAATCAAATTTAGCACCAAGTATTACCTTCTAAATTCTTTAAGGCTCCTTGAATATTTATGCTTTCATGCTCATGTTAAGCTCTCTCTGATTCACTTTCTTCTGTGACTTCTTGTTTGATAACACTTTTTCTCTTCTTTCCTATTTCACTTGCACTATCAGAGGCTTCTTCTTCATTGAGATTCTTGGGACTCTTTAAAATTCTTTTTTGCATAATGATTGATCTTAGCCTTAGTCACTTCATAATCTAATTCAGATATCCACCAGTCTGGATTCAATTGCTTCCATATAATAGAAATCTATATAAACTAGGAAATTAACATTTCCAAAGTATTTCTCAGTCACACTTTCTAGAATCCTTGTTCTTTTGTTCATACTCATCTGAAATATTCCAAAGAATACCACACGAGTAATCTCTTGAGCATCCAAACCACCAAGGTTTATCATGAACTTCCTAATCTGATGAGCAACAGGTTCTACATTTGTCAATTCTATCCTTGCAATTACCAGTAACTATCTCATAAAGTAAAAGAGTAAGTAGACAATCAAATTTTTGTACCAGAATGTATTTCTCTCTCTTCTTGATTTCCTTCAATTTCTTCAAAAGATGCATTCAAAGTAGCTCACATAGGTCATAATCCATACCTCTTCTAATCATATCAATAGCAGTGTGAACAACAGTAGTAGAGACTATGTGGTCATTGCTTGGTAAGAAAAATTTGTGACCAATAACCATCACAACATACCTAATGACCGGATCTTCAATTGTTCTCAAAACAAGTTCTTTTCCTTCAAGGGTTGCACCAATCTTCTCAATTATCTCTTGTTCATTCATAACATTCAATCTAGCAACAACTCCAGAGGAATAAAAACCAGTTATATCTCTTATTGCTTCTCTACTTATCAAGTGTGCTTCGTCAATCCACAATGATTCATCATGAATCCTACTCAAAATTATTCAAATATATTTCTTGTGAAATCAAATAGAGGGGATTTCTGCAATACATACAACTTCTCAACTAAAATTTTATATGCATCATGATTTTCTTCTAATTCATTTATCCATAACATACTTAACCAAACAGTGACATTTCCTCAATTTTACTATAGATGTATGCATAGATATCTTCAGTGGATAATACTCTAGGAGGAATACAAGTGAATGCACCAATGGATTCTTTTAATAGGTTTTTCAAATATTTCCTTAATTTGACTTGAAATCTATTTGAAATATTCATAACCTTTGAATTATCCATTGCATAAAGTGAAAGATTATACAAGTAGAATACCTCTATAATTGCTAATGAAGAATAGGATTAGATGTCCAGCTTTCAGAGTACACTTTGAATGCAATTCAATTTCTTCTTCCTTCACCAAATCCTAAAACTCTAATGTATCAAATTGCTCTATTTTCTTTAAACTTCCTCTGCATGCTTCTCCATATTCACAACTTCCTTTTGTTGAATACGATTTCCTTGATACTTTTGAATTTATTTCTTTCATTCTGAATGCTTTTGCAATAAATGCTTCAAATTATAGGTAGATCACCTCAATGTGCAATTCCATCCTTTCAAAATCTATAAAATTCATTCTTCACACATGTGTCTAAGAAAATTCCTTGAATTTTTTACCACATTAAACATGCTTCTATCATGATGTGACATCAAGTATTGATGAAGGTTTTTTTTTTTTTTTGATAATTGCTCCCCCTTAGTCATTTCCACACTAAAAATTCGACAGGTGTATCTACATTAAAAGATGACACAGATAAACTGATGATTTCGATTTAGCTTGATTGAATTCTCCTTCCTTTCTCTAGATTCTTTTCATCTCTTTTCTTCTTCCAGATCAATGATTGGTCCATGCCTCTTTATTGGATAGTTAAGTTTTATCCTTCTACAATCTCTAGTAGAATTGTTTGAATTACTGCAATCACATCAAACAACATTCTTCCTTCCATACTTTCTTGTGTTTGAATTATATTTGCATTGATTAGGCTTGTGTACAAACTTCTTGCACTTAAAACATTTTCTGAAGAATGATAAAGTATCATTCATTCTATTTTTGCAATTCTTTGCCTTATGTCCAAATTTATTGCAGGAATAACGTACATCATTAAAAGAAAAGTACCTTAGAGAAATAGGTTGTTTGATGGGAGTCCTTCCAGCATTGCTTCTTAAGTCCTTGATTTTTCCATCTTTGCATTGAGTCTTCTTGTCAAGAGGTTGCTTTGTTTTCAAACTATGTCCTTCTTCAAATCCTAAACCAATTTTATCCATTGCAGGCCTTTGAGAAATAATCAACTCATCAATCATTGCACAGCTTTCCTTGAATTTATCCTCAAATCTTTTTTCCTTTTCCAGATCCAATTTCAGAATTTCCACTTCTCGCTCAAGCTTGACACATTCATCCATCTTCCTTTGAATTTCAAATTTTTGACAATCTTTAATTCTTTTATTTTCTTCTAATTATTGTAGCAATCTGGTGATATAAAAATGTTCTCTTATTAATTGATCATAGGCTTCTTCATATTTTCTCCTCAGACTCTCAATACAATCATTCACTTCCCTCAGCTTATTCTTTAGATGTTCATTTTATTTTGAATGCTTAGTAGTGATCACTTCTAGGGGAAACCATTTTCTATATTCAAATTTTGGGACCTTCCTCAAAATTTTAGGCTCCTTCAGAGCAACCAAGCTCTGATATCAATTATTGAATATCTGGAATACTGAGATGAGGGATGAATTAGTATTCCATAAAACTATTTACATAAAATCCATCTAAACATTATCACAAATCTAACTGAATCAACAAGAGAGAACATGAAAACAAGACAATGCATCAACACACATGAACACTAGGATTTTTACATGGAAAAACCAAAATGGGAAAAACCACGATGAGGATTAGCTCACAATATATTATATCTGGATACAGTATATTAAATGGCTCACTGCCAAGACTCATTGTCCTTGAAAGGCTCATAGCTTAAATACAAAAGATGGTTAACCGCCAAGATACAAGAGTTATGGCTAACTACCAAAAGTATGAACTAATGGAACACACCTTTTGTATGTAGGGTTCTTTGAATAATATGTACTTCTTCTCACAGTAGTCACTCAAAAATTCTATTCTGATCCTCGACTAATAAATCATGTAGGCTTGCATATCCAAACATTCCTCAATTCTCCTTGCCCTTCACCATACCTCTCTTCTTTCTCATTCTCATTATCACACTTTCACATGTTCACTCCACAACCATTCTTTTCTCCTTCAAAGAGTCTTAGCTATATGTGCAAGTATATCTCATCCATCAATTAGGTCAGCCTAATTAGAGGAAAGAAAACTAATCAAAAACACTCTTGTTGATACCATATAAGATTTAAAACATTTTTATCCATGTAGTACATCATATCAAGTTGGTGAAGATCAATAGAAAACATTCACAAAGTATATTTAATCTTCTTAATACATGTCATATGTTAGGTCGGCCAAGACTAGGACCTAAACACAAAAACTCCAAACCAACATACAATTCTCAAAGAAAACACCTTCCAAATCCGATATTACTTTAGTTTCTCATCACCTTACCATCATAGAGACTACCATTAGAACCATAGCATTAGAATGTTATTCTTAAGAAAATGTGGAGTCTCCCACACTGATATGCAGAGCAGAGAAAAAACTGTAGTGTATAGAATTAAAATTTTTCAATGATAAATTTCTGCTCTCGACACAAAACTTCTCAAGATCCTTGAAATAGTTATTTTAATGAGTCATAATAACATGTTTAAGATATCAGAGTCATATTTTTTCTTGCGATGAATTCTGGACTCAAAAACCAACGAACTAGTGTATTAGTGAAGAACACTTTCAATAGAGAATAGCTTCCAATATATACCAAATAAGCTTCCCATACATTTTTCACCATGTTGACATCAATGAGAACATAGGAACAACCAACACAATCTATATAAACTTCATGCTCATGTTGCAAGGCTCCATATTTCCAATAGGTGGAATAATGGAACCTCTTGGTGAAAAATATACCCTCAATCTTGAGGATGATGCATATGGAAAGGAGGTGTTTGTATCATGTTATAATGCCTTTTGTGGTGGCCCTAAGGCTAAAAACCCTCCCCCCTTAAAAGGTGATTACAATAAAAAGAGGAAACTCATTGATAGACTAGCTTCTTCTGACTCTGGGTCTAAGAAAAAGTGACTAAGAAAGGACAAGAAGAGAAGATGCCTAAGTTTTTTGACATATTATACAAAAATTAGACGAATAATCCCCCCTAAACCTAAATGAAATTTAATATTTTTAGTTGGAATGTGTGGGGTTTGGATTCAATGGATATAAAGTACATGCTTAGACCTTTTTGTAATAATAGGCAACATCTGGACTTTATATGCTTGCAAGAGATAAATGTGACTAGATTTTAGGTTGGGAGTGTGCTAAAATTTATATGGAAGAATGCAAAAATCATTTGTATTGAGCATGAGAAGGGTAAAGGTGGTAATTCTATAATTGATCATCCTAAATGGCACCAATATTTTTCTCACAGGGGTTTCTCTCCATTCAATAGAATTTTGTGGCTCTCATTGTCATTTGGCTTAGATGTTATGGGGATTTTCTCCCTCTATACCTCAAATGACTACAGAGAAAGCATTGACTTATGGAACTAGATGACCACTAATCTCCCTAAAATACCTTGTATTTGTACTAGGGATTTTAAAATGGTTGAAAATAGTACTAACAAAAAAGGGGGTAAAGATACTTTATGGAAAGGTGATGAACTATACTTCTAGTCTAAAATGAAGAGGAATGCCAATCTTTGTTACCATTTGGAGAAATGTAAGGAATCTTCCCATTCAATCTAGTTTACATGGTGAAATAATAAGTCCCTAGATAAAATGATCTATGGTCTTCTGGATATATTCTATGGAGATAGGAAGCATTTCACATTTTTAGGAACTTGGGATGAAAATGATGTTTTGGTGGTTCCTACATCTATCTCTAACCACTCTTCCATTGAAACTAATTTTATATTTTCCATTGCATCTCCTTACTCCTCTCAACAAAGGTCCTCTTCTTTCAAATTTAATTATTTCTTGCTTAATGACCCTAACTACCTTGGTTGAATTAGATTTGTCATAGTTCTCACCAAGTCCTTTAATAAGAGCCTTCATCTTCTTCAAATGTGGGATTTTTTAACTAGTTCTCAAAGGAAGATATTCTAAATTGTGGCAAAAAAAGGCTAAGGATAGAAGCATGATTGATAACCTATTGCACCAGAAATTGTTAGTATTTGAATGTCAAGTCCAAGGCAATAAGCCTAACCTTCAAATTGAAAGCAATCTTATCATATCTAGATCCCTTCTAAGTAAATTATAGAACTATAAACTTCAAGCTCAAAGGATTAGGTTAAAGATGAGTTGGTTGTAGGAAGGTAGTAGGGGAGCTAAATATTTCTTTAAGATAATTAATTATAAACATGAAAAAGAGAATATTGGCCCAATTCTAGATAATGAGAGTCTCTCTGATGACCCTTCCTTCATGAAAACTTATTTTTATTCCTTCTTCCAAAAAAATTTCTACTAAGTAGAACAATAAAAAACAAGGAAGCTAGATACTTTTGTCTTAAGATGATGCTTAAGAAAGTTAGTGAGGTGGATTCTAAAATAATAGATAAAGATCTTTCCTTGCAAGAAATTTAAAATACCATTAGTTCATTGGATAATGGAAAATCTCCTAGTGTGGATGGGCTCACTGTTGAGTTTTATAAAAGTAGCATTGAATGGATTGGATTTGAGTTGTTAGAAATTTATAACTTTTTTTTTAAGAATAATTATTTGGGGCCAAGTATTAATAAGGGAATAATTAAACTACTCCCTAAGGATGGTGACAAAACCCTCATTAAGAGTGAGAGACCTATCACCCTATTGAATGTCTCATACAAGATTCTTGTCAAAACCCTTGTTGACAGATTAACTGATATTCTTGGGAAGTGGTTTTAGTTACTTAAACATGCTTCATTAAGGGAAGGTGCATTCTCAAGAATCTTATAACAAGTTGGGAGGGGATGAATTGAGCCAAACATGATAAACAACAAGTGCCAATGATTATCCTTAATTTTGAAAAGGTATATGGAAGGATTGAATGGCCCTTTATGTTGGATATGTTATAGGATTTTGGTTTCCCACCTTATTTTTGTATTTGGAACAAGGTTATTTTTAATGATTCCTCCATAGTACTTGATGTTAATGGTGAGATTACAAAATAAATAATTCTCCAAAGGTAAATTAGGAAAGTTTTGTTGAATGCGCAAGACAACTAAGAGAAGGGTAAATCAATTGTTACTTAAAAATTCAAAAACCTCACAAACATTCAATTCCACATTAATCCAATTGACCCTTAATCTGTTAGAATGATTTATCATGAAAGAAAATAACTGAAACTAAAACACATCAACACCATGCACAAAGGAACACTAGATTTACATGGAAATACCAAGATGGGAAAAACCATGGTGAGGATTAACTCACAATATAAAGTAATATCAACACCAAATATAATAGGGCTCACTATACAAAAGAAAGAAAGGATCACTGCCAAAGGCTCACTACTAGAATAGAAAAGAAGATAAAGAAGAGTGTTACAATGAGAAATCCATCTCAAATCAATATAAAAATCCACCACAACATCACCAACACCTTCGCAGTATTTCTAAAGAATTGAAGACTCCTTCTGCTCACTACATTTTGTGATCTAAAACATTAAAGATCACACTACACTTCTCAAATTCACACCCTACAAATCTATAATTCACATCATTCACATCATAATCATCTATCTTATCATCCCTCAACAACTCAATCACTTATTTATATCATCTTCAACCTTCAAAATATTCTCCAAGGTCGACTATGCACTTCAACCATGTAAATTCAAATTAGGTTGGCATGAAAACAATTTCATAGTGGAAAGGAATGAAGGAATACCATAACACACCTTATCTAGGACCTAAATCCACTCATACATGTCATCCCAAACTTCCACAAACACCAAAGCAACTTCACAAGTAGTGTAAACACCCAAGGTTGATTGAACCTATGTTAACACCATTAACACTTAAGCACACACTTCCTCAAGTCCAAGTACAACTTGTGGACACCACATAACACTTGAATACAATCTAGAATATTTCAAAAACACCCTGAAATCCAAAAAATTCCTTCACAACAACTTTCTCTTGAAGAATTTGCACACCCAGTACACTCAAATAACTCTTTCATACATTGTAGCTCAAGAAACTGACTTTTGAAGTACCAAACCTCAAACAACTTCAACTAAATAAAGATACACATATTATCAGCACCCTTCTAGATCTGTAACACATGAAACCACTCTACACAGAAATACAGAGCAAGAACATTTATCCCAAACACCTCTACTTCCTCATCACCACCAAGCCAACTGTAACATAGCAACTCAACCATACATCCATAAACAAAGGATTGTCAAAGAAACACTAGAGGTTTACACTAGTAGCTTACTAATGATAACATAATGCAACCAATCAAAGCATAATCAGAGACAACACCAACTCAATACCAACTACACATCCTTTTAAAAAGATCCTTCTCATACAATAGACACCAATGACAACACCAAAGCTTTTTGACATCAATTACAACACCAACTGTAGATACTTGCAACAATATTCCCCTTTTTCATTGATGGAAACACATGATGTGAAAAACCATCAACAAAAGAACAACACCTTTGATCCTCAATACTCTAGTCCATACCAAATTATTATCTATTTTTCTTTACTTTCTCCCCCTTACACAATTAACTCATTACTCTCTCACATGAATCTCTTCCCTTTTATCAACTGAATATTTTTCACATGATTCTCTCTCCCCCTTTGACATCAATGACAAAGGACCAAATATTTTTATCATTCATTCTCCTCCTTTGACACTAATCATACTATTCTTCAACTTCCTTTCCTTTAATGTACTTCATCTCCCGCTTAAGAGAACACACCAAACTTCATCAATTAGTAACCACTGCACAATGACAACAATCACTCATCCTGACTGCAACATCCAAAAAAATTCCACTACCTACTCCCCCTAGGTGGTAGCCACCAATAATCAATCCAAACCAAATAATGAATCTTGATATCCACTATGTTAATGCATCTTATTATGCATCTAGTTCAAAGAATGAGGGGTAATAACCCCCAACTTCTCTTGAAGAAACTCAAAAGTATACTTAGGAAGAGCCTTAGTAAATATATCAGCAACTTGATCCTTTGTAGGCACATATTCAAACTTCACTTCATTCTCTACAATGTTTTCTCTCAAAAAGTGATACTAGATTGAGATATGTTTTTTCCTTGAATGGATTATCAAATTCTTTGAAATATCGATAGCACTTGTATTATCACTAAATATAAAAATTGGTTCCTCATATACCACCTTGATATCCTTCTATATTTTCCTAATCCATAATACTTGTGTGCACAATGATGCTACTACAATATATTATACCTATGCAGTAGATAAAGATACTAAATCTTATTTCTTACTTAGCCATGACACCAATCTAAATCCAAGAAATAATTCACCAAAACTTATACTTTTTATATCATCTACACAACCAACCCAATATGCATCTTTGTAAGCACACAGAGTAAATTTAGTATCATTTGGATACCACAAGCCATGATCTGGAGCCCTTCAAATATCTAAATATCCTCTTCATTGCTACAACATGTGAGTCTAGGATCTTGTTAAAATCTTGGCACAAAGAAAACTGCATGCATTATATTTGATCTAGCAATAGTTAGATATGATAATCCTACAATCATTGGTCTATACTTTCTATGACCAGCTTTAGGAGATTCATCATTCTTTCTCATCTTGCAACTAATAACCATAGGGCTACATACTAGTTTAGAATCTTCCATTCCAAACTTCTTTAATATTTCCTTAACATACTTTGATTTTGAAATAAAAATACCTTTATCTTTCTGATTGATTTGTAGCCCAAGGAAGAAATTCAGCTCCCCAAATATTGAAATTTCAAATTATTTTTGCATCTCCTCTACAAAATTATTAAACATAGCTTCATTTCCTCCAAAAATAATTTCATCAAAATATACAATCACAATCAAGATTTGATCTTTTCCAACTTTGAAGTAAATATTGTTATGTTCAGTACCTTTATTGAATCCTTATTGTAACAAGTACCTATATAACCTTGCATACCAATATTTGGGAGCTTGCTTCAATCCATATAATGCCTTATTCAATCTATAGACCATATCCAACTTATTTGATAATTGAAATCCTTCTGGTTGTTGCATGTAAACCTCTTCTTCCAGTTCACCATTCAAGAAAGAATACTTTGCATCCATCTGATATACTTTGAAATATTTATTTGTTGCAAAATCCAAAAACATCCTAATAGATTCCATTCTTTCCATCGGAGTAAATTTCTCCTCAAATTCTATTCCTTCTACTTATGAGTAATCTTTACACACAAATCTTGCCTTGTTTTTTACCACTTCTCCATTCTCATTTAGTTTTTTCCTAAATACCCACTTAGTTCCAATCACATTCTTGTTTCCTAGTATTGGGACAAGTTCCCAAGTCTAATTCTTCTCAATTTTCATTAGCTCTTTTTCCATAGCCTTGATTGAATGCAATCACTATTTTTTAGTTCAACTTCAAAAAGAAAACATAGATTTACCTATTCTTCAACAACTTTCCTTCTTGTTAGTACACCTTTGTTCTTATCACCGATGATCTATTCTTTAGAATGATTCTTTTGTACATAGGATTTGTATGAATCTTTTCAAGAGCTTATTCCTCTTCAATTTGTACTTCATTTTCCTTATCTTTTTCTTCTCTATAGTTAGAATCATTTGATTCATATCCATCGATTACAACTAAATTATTTTGTAGGTATTCATAAACCTTAAAAATTGCACTCTCAACAATCTTTCTCTACCTCTTGTTGTAGCACTAGTAATATTTTTCTTTTAGTAGAATATCCAAGTTAGATACCTTCATCAGACCTTGCATAAAAATTTCCTACATTTTCTTCATCACTTTTCATATAGAATTTGATTCCAAAAACCCCAAAGTATTTGACATTAGGAATCCTTCCATACCATAGCTCATCAGGACTCTTTGTGTTATTTTATCTTTCTTACACTCTGTTAAGTATATAAAAAGTAGTATGAATTTCTTCTCTCCAGTAGACTTCCAAATATATTCTTCTTTCATCATTTTTCTTGCAGCTTCTTGAATAGTCCTATTATTTCTTTCAACCAATCTATTTTGTTGAGGAATCCCAGGGGAAAATAAATACCTCTTCATTCCATGATTCACACAAAATATGTTGAACTCATTAGAGGTTAACTCTCCACCTCTATCAGATCTCAAACATTTGATTTTCATATACATTTCATTCTCAACCATAAATTTGAATGCTTTAAACTTTTCTAGGGCTTCTTATTTTTATTTGAGAAAAGTAACCCATGTCATTCTAGAATAGTCATCAATCAATAGCATCAAATACCTATCACCTTGAAGACTTCTTACTCTAGTAGGACCACAAAGATCTATATGCACCAATTCCAATAGTCTGGTAGAAGATTGTTCTTTCACTTTGAAGCTTCTTCTTGATTGATTTCCAATTTGATAATCCTTATAGATAGTATTGATAGGATTTATAATATTTGGTAGATCTCTCATATCTTGAACTAAAATTATACTTACTAGGATATCAAAATTGATGTGACACATTCTTCTATGCTATATCCAACTCTCATTTATCTTATTCATGAAACAATAACCATCAACACCTTTGAGCTGATAGACATTTGCATATATCCTTCTTCTATCAACAATCATAGATCTAGAACCTTTGCTGATCTCACAACCATCATCAAGTGAAATAAAAGATTTTATCTATTGATACACATTTGTCCAACGCTTAAAACGTTATGCATTAAGCCCTTAAAATAGTACACATAATCCATATTATGCTTTCCATCAAAACTGATTGAACCTTTTCCACATATAATAGCAAATGTATCATCACCAAACCTAACAATCCCTCCTTCATATTTCTCAAGTTTAACAAACTAACTCTGATCATCGGTCATATGATTAGAGAATCCAATATCAATGATCTAGTAGTTCTTCTCCTATCTAGCATGAAAAGAAGACACAAAAGTGTCTTCAGTTTTAGCACTTACTTCCAAATCCCTTTCCTTCACACATCTCTTAGAGTTGGTAGAATTATTTTCATCTTTTAAAGCCATGAACAAGCATTCACTATCCTCATCATATCCATAATCATATTCAACATCAAATATACTTGCATCTTTTCTAGTATAATAACTTTTATTAATCATTTTACATTTTTGCTCCCTATTTTTGTTATTCAAAGCTATGTTTCAACATCTAGAAGCATAATGACCTATATTTCCACAACTAAAAAATTTAAAAGGAAACTTCCCAAAGTACTTCCTAATAGAATTTTTCAATCTTCTCATAAAGTTAGATTCCACATCATCAAGATCCTCTTGATCTAGTTCCATAGTCTTGTCTGATTTTCCATCCTTAAAAGTAGTCTCAAATTTTGCACTACTTGTTCCAAATTCTCTCATTTTGAAAAGTAGTTAAAGAACCATACAACTAATATTTGGTATATTGATTCAAATTTTGTAATTCTTCAATATCAGAAACTTTATGACTATAAGCTTTGGGAAGGGTTCTAAGTACCTTCTTTACCACTTCTTATTTCAATTCTCCACCAAGACCTTTGACACCATTGAAAACTTCATCCACCTTCTACAAGTATCTTGTGATGTTTTCATCTTTGGACATTCACAAGGTCTTAAACATGATCTTCAAATTATGCATCTTATCTTTCTTAATCTTATCATCTCCTTCATAAATTCTTTCTAAACTCACCTAAATTTCTTTAGTAGTTTTTAGATTCATAACTTTCACCAATTTATAATTAGAAATACCACTTAAGAGAGCATACCTTTATTTACCATTGTTTTCATAGGCCTATATCTCATCATCAATGCTCGAACCATTTGCAAGAATAGTATATCCTCTCTCAACAGACCTCCAAATCTCAAATCCAAGAGAATCCAAAAAACCTTTCATCCTTGTCTTCTAGAATGCATTATCTGATCCATCAAATATAGGAACATCTTTCTTGTGCACCATCCTAGATCTACCTCAAGAGGTTAAGATTTCTTCCAAGGAACCTTGCTCTGATACCAATTTTTGAATTCATAAGACAACTGAGAGGGGGTGGTGAATTATTTGTACCTTAAAACTTTAAATCCCTCAAAAACATTCAAAATGATATTAATCCAATTAACCCTTAATCTATTATAATGACTTATCATGAAAGGAAATAATAAAAACTGAAACACATCAACACCATGCACAAAAGAACACAAGATTTACATGGAAAACCCAAGATGGGAAAAACCACACTGAGGATTAACTCACAATATAGAGTAATATCATAATCAAATACAATAGGGATCACTACCTAAAATAAAGAAAGGCTCATTGTTAGAATAGAAAAGAAGATAGAGAAGAGTGTTACAATGAGAAATCCATCTCAAAGCAACAAAAAAATCCACCACATCACCAAAACCATCGCAGTCTTTTTGAAGAATTGTAGACACCTTATTCTCACTACATTCAATGATCTAACACATGAAAGATCACACTAAACTTCTCAAATTTTCACCCTAAAACTCTATAATTCACATCACTAGCAGCATACTCATCTATATTATCATCCCTCAACAACTCGATCACTTATTTATATCATCTTCAACCTTGAAAAAGTTCTCCAAGGTTGGCTATGCACCTCAACCATGGAAATTCAAATAATGTCAGCACCAAAACATTTTTTCAATGGAAAGGAATGAAGGCAGACCACAACACACCTTATTTAGGACCTAAATCCACTCATACATACCATGCCATGCTTCCACAAACACAATAGAAACTTTGCGAGTAGTGTAAACACCAAAGGTTGATCGAACCTATGTTAACACCATTAACACTTAAGCACATGCTTCCTCAAGTCCAAGTATGACTCAAAAAAAAATATAACATTTGAATAAAATCTATAATATTTCAAAAACACCCTAAAATCCAAAAAATTCGTTCACAGAAACTTTCTCTTCAAGAATGTACACACCCAGTACACTCAAATAACTTTGTCATACAATGCAACTCAATTAACTAACTTCTAAAGTTCCAAACCTAAAAAAAATTTAATTGAAGAAAGATACACATATTATTAGCACCCTTCTAGATCTGCAAGACCTAAAATCACTCTACAGAGAAATGTGGAGCAAGAAAATTTCCCCTAGACACCTCTGCAATATACAATTCACAAACTAGTGAACACACCTTCCTCTATGCAATGATCCAACACACAAAATTCTAAATACAACACCTTTGATCAACATATACAAACCACACAAGTAGATCTTCAACGCAAAAGAACTATGGAGAAAAACTAGAACACATCAACATCTTTAGTAATTCCTCATTACCACCAAGCCAACTACAACATAACAACTCAACCATTCATCCATAAATAGAAACTTGTCAAAGCAATACTAGATGTTGACACTAGTAACTTCCTAATGACAAAATAAGGCAACCAATCAAAGCATAATCAAAGACAACACCAACTCAATATTAACTACACATATTTGCAACAAACTCCTTCTCATATAGTTGAAACCAATCACAACACCAAATCTTGTTCACATCAATGACAACACAAATTGCATATACTTGCAACAAGGTTGTCTCATAGCTCCTACCTTATTTGTTATTGTTGTTGATGCCTTGCACTATATTCTTAGATCTGAATTGTTGGTACCCACCAATTAATGGAATTCGGTTACCCAACTGAGATCAACTACTGAATGCACAATTTTTTGAAGATACTACTTTATTCATTGAGTTTTCTAAAGTTAACTTTGATAATACTATGAAAAGGTTGGAAATCTTGTGTGATGCATATGGTTCTAATATTTCCCCTCATAAATCCACTATAATTGGGTGGGCCCATGAGCCTCCTTGTTGGCTAGTGAACAAGGTATGGGGGTGGTCTAACTCATATAATATTGTGAGATACCTAGGTATCCTTTTTTTTGTTTATCCATCACTTAAAACATGTGGGATTGGCTATTTTAGAGAATTGAGAAGAATCATAAGTGGCAAACCCAACTACTCTATCTTGCTGGCAGGCATCAAGTTGTGCAAAAATTCATAGCTTCTCATGTTGTATATCACTCCTTAGCCTAGTTGTTTGCTAATATCAATTTTAATAATCTTCAAAATATTATTAGGGAATTATTGTGATCTGATGGTAAGGGTAACAAGAAGAGATATAATGTGAACTAGAAGTGGTGTTTTCTCCTTAAAAAGCAGGGTTGTTTAAGATTAAAATACCTCTGGATCCAAGGGATTTCTCTTGCTCAAAATGGAATTTCAAGGCCTTGGAGGGAGATGAACCCTAGAAAGTTTTGGTAAGACACAGCATAGCATTGTCCAAACCAAAGAAGGGTAAGCTGTTTTAGAATCTACATGTGCATGATATCATTTTTGGTTAGTTTGAAGTTGGGATTTTTGGTTCTACTATCTTTGCCTCCCTATGGAAAACTTGGACTCGGGTTTGGCATCTATTATTTGGTGGTGAAGCATTGAACTATTCCTCTTCCTATTTTGTGCCTAATAGATCCTTATGGTGGAATTTTGGTCTGAATGGGAAGCCACTAGCGCTTTCATAGGGTTGTTCTACAAAAATTGGTATTCTTCATGGATCTATGATTTTAAGGACTTGTTGATAGATGATTGCTTGGGTTCTTGGAGGAATTTATATGCTAAGAATGGTCTGCCTCCTCAAAAAATACATATACAATGATTTGTAATTAATTGGGGAATGGGTTTCCAAGGACTATAGTGTGGGACTTAGATTATTTTTGGGTAGGATAAAATGGGCAGATGGTTCTAACTTGTTGTCAATTTTTTTCAAGAATATATACATGATGCTTGTTGGCTTGGGAGAGGTTTATAAGTGGTTGAACACTTCCTGGCACTTGACTTGGTTTGCTGCTAAATGGACCAAATATTTTGCACATCTTTGGCATAATAATGTTGAACCAAATAAGAACTATTTTCGTTGGATGTTGATTTTGAAAAAGCTTGTTGTTGGTCAAGTTTTGCATGATTATGGATTCCCTACTAGAATTTGTGCATGTTTCTATATGCTTGAAACTTTTGAACATTTTTTTTTTGATTATTAGTATTATATTTCTATTTGGTCTTTGTTTTTGGCCTCACTATGAATTGGAATGGTGACATTGATTTTTCTTGGCATGAGTTTCTTGTTGGATATTTTGAAAGATTTGATAAAACCTTAAATATTTTTTGGTTTGTTTTGTCTAATGAAGTCTAGTGGTTTCTTTGGAAGAAGAGGAATGAAGAGTTTTTCAGAGAAAAAGAAGGCATCTTGCTGAGTTTAACAATGAACTCACCTTCTTAAAAATTATGATGTATGTATCAACTTCTATGGAGTTCTCAAAAGACCATTTCATGATCCTACCAAAGAAAGGAGTCATGCTTATTTACAAATCTGGTATTACATCAGCACATTTCTTCCCTCATGGGATTAATAAACTGAGTCAAGAGTAGATAGATTGGTGTAGACTAGGTAAGGATGGTCCTCAAAGAGAATAGTCTAAACCGAGAAGAAAGAGTAACAAAAAAGAAGCAACTCAATTTATGGAGGTAGATGTAGATGTAAACATTCTCATTAGCTCAATTATTTATTATATATGTTCGGCCACATCCAGGCTTATAGATTCAACACACAGGCCTGATTACAACATGCTCAAGATAAAGTGCTCTTACATGCAAACGAAAAATCCTACAGATTGAACTTAGCATACAATTAATTCTTCTATCTAAACTACTACTCTTCCTGATGATGAAATGTGAGCTTTATATCATATTCATGAGTCTAGAAACATCCGCGTTGGCCCAAAGATTATTACAATCTCCCAAGAAGAAGATGTAACATGTGTAGGAACAAGTTGGCCTCAAATCTAGAATTCATCCATGGTAGATTCACATGGTGAAGTGTGTACCTAAGTGTAAGGTTGGGGAAACTCCATAGAACAATTCCAATCACACAATGAGTATTCGCAAGCAATGAGCGAGATCCATGATCGATCCAACTAGTCGTTAGGGTTTGAAATTATTCTGGGGCCAGAAAGAAAATTCTCTTAATCTGAGAGTGATCACTTGCCTGGAAAAGATCCAAATGAGCTAAAAACTTGGAATAAGGCAATTGAACATGTCCACAATGAAATCCTAGGTACGCAAGATCTAGTGAGCAAAAATGCAGAAACACTGGATCTTCTAACTCAAACAAGAACCAAAACAGAATAAGAAAAAAATTGAAAGGAAATGTTTTTTTGGTTGATGCAAGATTGCCAAGAACCAAGGATGGTCCTGCATCAGACATCTGAGGTTAATGAAAAGTGAGCCTCTCACATTGTAGGGGCCAAAGGAAAACTGATGTGGTCTACCTCAGCCTGAGAAATCCAAGAAGAATCCTCCACTAGTCTACCTTTCCACTTTACCATATATTCTTTGTATTATTTTCCATGAGTCTTTCTCCCATATTTGACATCCAGAATCTTCGTTATCTCATTTAATTGCTAAATTGAATTATGCTTCATGGTATTGATGTAGGTCTACAATGTTCAATATAGGTGATATACTCATGCCCTCTAGTAACTCTATCTCATATGCATTTCCTAAGTCAAATTTCCTTAATTTTCTACTAGATCCAAACTTCCTCATTTTTAGTTTACTATACATGCCAACTAGGAATCAATCCTTCCTTATATATACCATCACTTCATCTCCAACATTAAATTCCCGAGGTCTCCTCTTTTCATTTGCCTTCTCCTTATATCTCTAGTTCATGGTTTCCAAATGCTTCTTTACTTGAGTATGCATTGTCTTCATATGCTCTGCAAATTCTTCTACCTCTGCACTCCTTTTACCTTCCATACTGATGTTTCTTAGCTCGGTTATACCTCTAGGATGTATTCTAGTAACTATCTCAAATGGTGTCTTCCTTGTACTCTAGTTCACTGAATTATTGTAGACGAACTCTGCTTGTGCTAGGGCTAAATCCCAACTTTCGATTTTCTCTCCAACCAAACATCTCAGCAAATTCCCCAAACTCCTATTCACTACCTATGGTTTTCCATCTGTCTATGGATGAAAAGTAGAAATGAACTTCAAATTTTCTTCAATTTATTCCAAAGTTTCCTCCAAAAATAGCCAACAAACTTAGTATCTTTGTCTGAAACAATAATCCTAGGTAATCCATGCAATCTGACTACTTCCCTGAAAAAAAAATCTGCTACATGTGTTGCATCTGTTGTCTTCTTACAAGGTATGAAATGTTTCATCTTAGAAAATCTGTCAACTACAACAAATAATGAGTCATTTCCTCTCTGGGTTTTAGGTAAACCAAGTATGAAATCCATGCTAATATCTTCCCAAGGTCTTTTGGGCACTGTCAAAGGTTTATACAATCCAATGTTTTGACTACTCCCTTTTACAACTTGACAAACTTTGTGACTCTACACAAATTTTATCACATCCTTATGAATCTACGGCCAAAATTAATTCTCACTTACCAACGCTAATGTCTTGTCAATCCCTAAATTTCTTGCCAATCCTCCACTATGTTTCTCTTTTATCAAGTTATCCCGCTTTGAGCTTCGAGGTATACATAGTTGATTTCCCTTAAACAACATATCCTCTTGAATGAAATAATCCAACCACTAACTTCTATCCTTCAAAACTGGTCTTCTACTTTCTTTCCAAGGTTCTGCAAAATCTAGGTCTTCCTCATACAGGTTCTTTAATTCATCAAAACCCAATACTTTCACCTTAATCCATGTCAAAAAATTCCTCCTCCTACTCAAAGCATCAACACCTTTATTTGATTTTCCACTTCTATGCTTCAAAACAAAAGTATAACTCTACAAGAAATCTACCCATCTCATGTGTCTCTAATTCAGATTACCTTGACTGTTCAAATATTGCAAAGATTGGTGATCTATGTACAACACAAACTCCTTCGATAACAAGTAATGTCTCCACTTCTTTAAAGCTTGAATTATGGCATATAATTCCTAATCATACACTGAATATCTTTTCCTTGCATCATTCAACTTCTCAGTGAAATAGGCTAGTGGTCTTCCTTCTTGACTTTGTACTGCGCCAATTGCATTTCCACTTGCATCACAATCTACTTGAAATACCTTATCAAATTTTGGTAAAGCCAATAGAGGTTGTTCAGTTATCTTCTGCTTCAAAAACTCAAAACATATGTCTACTCCAAATGTCCATCTAAAATTCTTCCTATCTCCCCTCATTGTTTCAGTCATAGGACTACAAATAGATCTAAAATTCCTAATGAAATTTCGGTAGAAGGTATCCAATCCATGAAATGATCTTACCTCTCCAATGCTTTCAGGTGTAGGCCATTCAACAATAGCTCTTACCTTCTTTGGGTCCATCTTCAACCCATCCACTGATGTCACAAACCCAAGGTATACCAACTCCTCCTTCATGAAATTACACTTCTTGATTTTTATCAGCAACAGTTCTTCTCTTAACCTCTACAAAACTTGTCTTATATGCAACAAATGTTCTTCTCTGGTCTTACTAAAAATTAATATTTCATCCAAGTAAACAATCACAAACTTACCTAAGAATTTCTTCAATACCTCATTCATCAAAATCATGAAAGTACTCGGTGTATTCATTAATCCAAAGGGCATCACCAACCACTCATACAATCCTTCATTTGTCTTGAATGTTTTTTTCCACTCATCTCCTTCTCTGATTCTAATTTGATGATATCCACTCTTCAATTCAATCTTTGTAAAATAATTAGCTCCAATCAAACAGTCCATTATGTCATCCATCCAAGGCAAAGGAAATATGTACTTCACTGTGATCTTGTTTATGGCTCTAGATTCTATATGCATCCTCCATTCTCCATCTTTTTTAGGTGCCAATACAATAGGTACTGCACAAGGACTTAAGCTTTCTCTGATCAAACCTTTCCTAAACAATTCTTGTACTTGTCTATTCAACTCTTCATTCTCTATCGGTGTCATCTAGTGTGATTCTTTGTTAGGAAAAATAGCTCCGTGAATCAGGTCCATACTATGACTAATACTCCTTATAGGTGGTAATCCATCAGGCACATTGTCTGAAATGATAGCTTCATATTCCGTTAGTAACTCATTTATCTCTTCGGGTTGTTCTCCTTCATGCTTCAAGTTCTCAACTTTCTTAGGAACCAAGGAATATCATAGGTTCTCATGTCTCAATCCATCCAGGAATCTCCTTCCATCAACCAAATAGATCCTAGCAATCATATAAATCTCAGTTTTAGGAATATCTGCCAAGGGTAACAAGGTCTGCTTCATTCCATTTGCAAAAATGGTGTATATGTTCTTCTTTCCATCATGGATAGCTTATCTATCATATTGCCAAGGTCTTCCCAACAAAATATGGCATACATCCATAGGCATAATATCACACAAAACTTTGTCATGGTAATTTCCTATCTTTAATTTCACCAAACATTGTTCACTTACCAATATTTTATGCTCATCCTGAATCCATGCTATCTGATAGGGCTTAGGGTGTTTCAACCTTTCCAACTTCAATTTGGTCATGACTTCTTTAGAAGCCAGGTTCTCTAAACTTCCACTATCAATGATCACTTTGCAACATTTACCAGCTACCTTACATCTGGTCTAAAACAAACTCTTCCTCTGCAATGGTTCTTTCTCCAATTCACTTTGACACATCACTCTCCTATTCACCTATACTTCTCCTTCTTTCGGTTGATTAGATGATCCAGTATATTCTTCTTCCACAAAGGCTATTCTCCTATTGTTCTCAGTCTTTCTACTTGTCTCTCCTTGTTTGCATTCAAATGCTCTGTGTCCTCCACCACATTTAAAATAGGTTCCTCTTAATACTCTTTTCTCCTATCCTCTATCATCTTTTCTATATCCTTCATTTTTGTAACCGCCATATCTTCCTCCTCTATAAGAGTTCACATCATCTCTTCGGTATGAATTCTTATTCTTGCTGACCTCCTTATCCTTATTTTGATCTGAAAAAGTTCCTCTTCCTCCTCCTATAAATATTCTTCCTCTTTGAAATCTGCCACCTCTTCCTCTTTGTCACTACTCATGTCTTTTGTTCAGTTTCTCTTCTACTTTTAGGGGACACTGGTATGCCTCCTCCACACTCAACAACTTCATCAAACTTATCTCATCTTGAATAGATGACCTCAAACTATTAATATATCTAGCTACTTGTTCGGTATCATCTTCTGAATGTCTATATCTGATGTTCAACTTGTATAACTCTTCAGTATACTCTATTACACTTTACTCTCTCTACTTCAGATTCTACAATTTTCAAAATAGGTTGATCTAGTAGTCACTAGGCATAAAAAATAAATTCAACTTATTTACCATCTGATCCCATGATTTTAACTTCTCCTTCCCCTTTCTTTGTCTAGTTGTCTACAAGTGTTCCCACCAAAGGGATGCATGTCCTTTCAACTTTGTATAGGAAAATTTCACCTTCTTATCTTCCGAGGTACCTACAAAATCAAATTATTTTTCCATCTCTATTATCCAATCTAATAATTCATCTGAATCCAACTTGCTAGTATAATTTGGTGGATTGAAATGTGATTTAGTGTTCACTCTGGTTAGGGCTCTTATGAACCTCTCCTCTTCCTGATCAAGATCTGGTTGCTCTCCTCCTGCAACCTCTTCTTATTCTTCCACTTCTTCATCACTCACATCTTCAACTGGTCAACCTCTTCTCTAGGCCATTTCAACTGCATCTAATTTGGAAGCGATTCCTCTCAACATCTCCAATACAGGAGGGTCTGCATTTCCACATAATCCATTTCCTCTACCATTTATTCTTCCTGCCATCTTTACACAAGTTCTCTAAAGCTACAAGTTGGTTCCTCAATCTGCCACCCTACAACAAATCTTCAGCAGGACTACGCAACTCACAAGGAATGAATCGCGCTCTGATACCAATTTTGGTGTAGACTGGGTAAGGAGGGTCCTCAAAGAGAATAGTCTGAACTGAGTAGAAAGAGTAATACAACAAAAGCAACTCAATTTATGGAGGTAGATGCAAACGTAAACATTCTCATTAGCTCAATTATTGATTACATATGTTCGGCCACATCCGAGCTTACAGATTTGGCACATAGATCTTATTACAACATGCTCAAGATAAAGTGCTCTTACATGTGAGCAAAAAATCCTACAGATTGAACTTAGCATACATTTCATTATTCTATCTAAACTACTACTCTTCCTGATGATGAAATGCGAGCTTTATAGCATATCCATGAGTCTAGAAACATCTGTGTTAGCCCAATTATTACTACAATCTCCCAAGAAGAAGATGTAACATGTGCAAGAACAGGTCGGCCTCAAATTTGGAATTCATCCATGGTAGATGTGCATGGTGAAGTGTGGACCTAAGTGTAAGGTCAGGGACACTCCATAGAACAATTCCAATCACACCGTGAGGATCCACAAACAATGGGCGAGATCCACGATCGATCCAACTAGCCGTTAGGGTTTTAAATTATTCTGAGGCTAGAAAGAAAATTGTCTCTTAATCTAAGAGCGATAACTTGCCAGGAAAAGATCCAAATGAGCTGAAAACTTGGAATAAGGAAATTGAACATGTCTGCAATGAAATCCTAGGTACGTAAGATTTGGTGAGAAAATATGCAGAAACACCAGATCTTCAAACTCGAACAGGAACCAAAATAGATTAAGAACAAAACTGAAAGGAAATATTTTTTTGGTTGATGCAAGATTGCCAAGAACTAAGGATGCTCCTACATCATAGATCTTCTAAACAAATATCTGCAAGAGAGGAAGATGAAAAATGAAGACTTAAAAGGATACCATCCCAAATAAATGGACATTGATACCTCTGCTATAATGAACATGGATCCTAATATGATTTTTCCTCCTATTGGGGCTTATGAGGTTGACAAAGCATAATGTAGTAATAGTGTGATAGGTTCTTGGAATTAAGTCTAGATTGACTACCACTCTTATAGTGATTTAAACTGTAGTTTGATTTACATATCTTTTTTCCTATGATGGCATGTAATCCTCTCTAAGAATCAAAGGGGCGACAATTCCATCCAATGAAATATATTTTTTGTAAACTATCTCTAATATAAAAAAAAAATCTACATCATCAAATGAATAGATAAAGGTGTATTTAGTGATGGAAATTTGATTCACACTCTTTTTAGAATAATTTGTTTGGAATTCACCAAGAATCATAAACAATAAAATTTAATATAAATATAGAGCATTTTTTATAAATATTCTACATGATTTGATATATGACAATCAATGACTTAGGTTGTATTATATAGATTTTCACACCAATTCATTGACATTTATGTGACACATTAGCACAATGTAAATCTTCTAGTTGGCAAATCAATATCATATGAGTACAATTACTTGTGAGACCACATGTATTTTATATTAGTGATGATAAAGAGAATAATAAATACTTCATGCAACATTTCTTTCAATCATTTTATATCACTCTTGTTGGAAAAGGTGTAAGATTTTTTTAATTATTTTGTTAGATGAGTTTGTCTCACAATTTAAATTTCATAACCTATTTTTTGTACTTTGTTGATTTGATTGAACTATAAATAAGCCTCATTTTTGGAACTTTTAGTTATGTTCATGGGAATAATAATGCAAGATATTATATCAAATATACACTTAGAAAACATAAATCAATTATGTGGAAGATATTTTAAATGATGTAGTATCATTATTCAATGATTTTTTAAGAATTTCAAATGTAATACTCACACTTCAAGGAGGAAACATCCCCCACATAAAATTTTGGGATATAATAGGTATATAATAATGTAACATTTATTTTATTAAAATTAAACTTCAAATTTTTGCATTCCCCACAATAAATATCTCATCTACAAATAAATCAAAACTTGTGAATGCAAAATAAATTTTAGAAATTTAAATATCCACTACACTTATAAGTCAATCTATGAGAGATAGAGTCACCTGTATTTAGTGTGGATCCTTTACATCTCCTGAAGAATCCTTAAAAATCCACCTAGCCTTGTCTTATTCAATTTTGTTTCCTCACATATATCAACCACCTAGAAGGAATACAAGTGCAAGTGATAGTTTAAATTGGGAAATTAAAGACATTTGGTTCTTCAAATAATTCATTTTATTCCAAAATTTACCAAGATTGGATTATATGTTGTGGTGACTACAACATGCCAACTTGTATAGACAATAAACAAACATATTAAACTATACAATGACAATTTAATTTCCAATTTAACCTATCGCTAAAAGTAGTAATAAATATAAAAAATTATATCTATCAATTTTCCATTTTGCTATAACTATGAAGAAGTGAGTGTTCATTTAAATATATGAAAAACTCATCTCTCTTGATATCTTTTTTTTTAATATTTTCTTATATTGGTAGTAAATAGTAGAAGTCATTCTCCCTAAAAAAATATGTCTTAGATGTGATAACGTAATGCCCCATTTCCCATATGATTAACATCATTATGAGATAATACTGACGAATAGATGTTTAGGTGTGTGTCATTTCTCGAAGCATCCTTCAAAATCCACTTGGCCTTGTTTTATTCAATTGTATTTCCTCACCTTTATCAACCACCTAGAAGGAAGATAAGTGTTATCAATAGTTTAACTTGGGGAATTAAAGACATTTGGTGCTACAAAGAATTCATTTTATTCCCAAAACTCACCAATATTGGATTATATGTTATCGTGACTACAACATGCCAAATTGTATAGATAATGCAAAAACATATTAAAATATATAATGACACTTTCATTTCCAATTTAACCTATCTCTAATACTACTAATATATATCAACAATTATATCTACTAATTTTTCATTCTATTGGAACTGTGAATAAGTGAACGTTCATTTAGATATATGAAAAACTCATCTCCTCTAAAATATTTTTTCTAATATTTTCTTGTATTGGTAGTAAATGACAAAATTTGTTCTCACTAAAAAAATGTATGCCTTAGACATGATAACATAATGCTCCATCCCCATACAATGATATCATTACAAGATAAGACTGATGAAGGGACATTCAAGTGCGTGTTTTCTAGATAAACAATATGATTATAATATTAAGGTGAGATTTTTGCAAAGGAAGTTGTTGGATTTTTAGGATTTTCTTGGATTGCAGTTAGGTGAATTTTTTTGTCGAAAAGTTTCAGATTGATTTAAGGAAGCATGTACTTAATTCTTAATGTGTTTTCATGGGTAACAACTGACCTGGTGTTTACACTACATTAAAAAAATGTTCAATTATGAATGAAGTTATAGTGTGGCATGTGAGATTTAATTTGGGTCCCAATTAATTGTTTTTTTGGTCCACTTTCATTCCTATCCACCATGGGATTTTTAGTGCCAAACTAATTTGCAATTGAAAAGTGTAAGCATGTATTGCCAACCTTGGAGAAATTTTTCAAGATTGAGGATGATATAAGTATGAGTCAAGATGTTGAATGTTTTCAAGATAGAAATTATAGACGTGTGTGATTTAAGTAATGAAAATTTTAGAGTAGGGTGCAAGTTTTTAGCAAAGCAGTTCGAACTTCAAAGTGTTGGACTTCTTAATGTAGTGAGCTCAAGGTGTCTACAATATTTCAAACAAGGATATGAAAGTGTTGGATAATTTTTGGTGGATTCCTTGTTGCATTGAGAAGTTTTTCTATATGTAACATTTCTCTTCTATCTTCTTTGTGTCTTTTTATGGCAGTGAGCCCTAGTTGTGAGCCTTTTTGGATAATGTGTCATACTCTAATAGTGAGCCCTTGTACCCATTTTGCAATTACTTATATTGTGAGCTAATCCTCACCACAGTTTTCCCTCATTGGGATTTTCACATAAATCTTGTGTTCTCTTGTGTATGGTGTTGTTATTTTAGTTTCTATTATCTACATTTCATGATTAATCACCTTAATAGAATAAGGGCTTAATGAATGTATGTGGATCTAATTACTATTGATGGTTTTTAATTTTTAATTTCTACAACTGATTCTCCCCCCTCTATTTTCTTCTTCATTCAAAAAAGGATACATAAAACTAATGAAATTGAGTTGAGGGATGACTAACCAATTGGTTTTTTTTTTATAAAGTAAGCTACATTTATAGGGTATAGTACCCTTTACACACAGAGCCCAAAGGGCCAAAAAGAGACCAAGTCTAAAGTTATAGCATTAAGCCCCAACTAGAAACAATAGAAGAAACCAAAAATACATATAGAAATAGTGGAACGATAGCAGAGGAAAGACCCACCCACCCAAAACACGGACCCATCCACTACTTTGCCAATCCCTCCCACTTCTCAATGAGAATATTCAAGACATCATCAACAACACATTTAGGTCCCTCACCCTAAATATTCTTCTCCACTTCCTCTTTGAGTACCTCAGAGACAGTCACAATGGACATTTGAATGATTTTTATCGTGAAGCATATCAATCAAGTAAGATTTTTTTCAATTTTGTCCACCTAGGCTAGTAGTCTATTGAAATCCTCATCCTTATCATTATCCCCCTTAATCATCTCCTCCTCCCCAGCCATGTGATTCAAAGACTGAGTGGTAGTATCCTCATTAATCATTTTGTTCAATTTTTGGGAAGTGATTGGGGCCTTCGACAAACTCTTCCATTTCGTCAATAGTATTCTACCGCTTACATGCCCTGTTGCTGCCAATCTACTTCGAGCTTCTAGATATCTCATTAACAAGCACCTCTTTCTTGTTTTTAGCCTACCTGTGAGACCTTTTAACACTAGTTTTCTCCATCTCAATGTCCATACTCACCACCACCATAGTATCACCTTTAGAATCTCTATCCATAAGGCTCCCTCCATCAATGTCCATGATCGACATCTCCACATGACATATGGTGTCCCTTTTTCCTTGGTATTGGCTATTGGTTTGTTGTCCTTCTTGGTGGGGGTATTTTTTAACTCAAAAATACCATATATCACCTTAGACTGGGCTAAACCCACCCCCCTTCTTCTTTTTGGCTAGGGGTTTAGATTTAGGAACAACTTTGGGTTCACAATCCACAAGGGGGTTCTTCCTTTTTGGTCTAATAGAAGAAGTAGGGGAAGGTTTTTTAGGAGTATGTTCAGATAGTTCCTTCTCTTCAATACAAACAACAAATATAGGTTTGGGGGGGAAATTCCTAAATGAAAATGGTAGAGCCAAAGTATAAGGCCCTATTGTAATGGTAGAGGTGGTGGCTTTTCAGGGTTCAAAGTAGCAGAATTAAGGGTTTCCTTAATCAATCTTTCCAAGGAGGAAAGAAAAAAAGGAAAAATTATAACCATTTTGTGCCTAAGATACTTCATGATAGCTAATAAAACCTGATCCCATGGCCTTGGTATCATCTCCCTTTTGAAACCTAGGTGCTTCTTAATAGGCTTCTTATTCTCCTAGAAGAAAGAATTGAGGCTCTCTAAATTTTGCACCTTGGTGTGCTTCTTGAGCTTCTGACTAGTGCAAGATAAGCCTATCGCCTTGGCGATAACCTCCTCATTAACTTCAAAGGAGATTCCACCAACAATGACTCTCTTGTCACTCCAAAAACTAGTCAATTTCACTGATAGATTCTCATTGTGACCCACTAGGCTCTCCATAAGAGGCACAATATCTCCCTCCATGTAAATTTTCCAAATGATAGGGTCTCTATGGAATTCATCACAAGAACCAATTGGGTTGTTACATTTTAGAGGGTTTTACAATAGTATGTGGGTTTCTAGTTTAATATAATAGAGTATTTTGCAACCTACAATTTTACAAAATAATATGAATGTAATAAAAACCTTTTGCTATCAACAAAGTAACAACCCTAGTGGTTTTTCACCCCTCAACTCAATTTGGTTAGTCACCTAGTGTTTTCCAAACTATAGTTTTGCAAAATAGTATGAATGTAATGAAAAAAAAATGTTTTTTAGATAGTAAGAATGTAATGAAGTTCATCTTAAAAATTTATAACAACTCTTAGAGTAAAAATTGCATTTCAATTTCTTCATATGATCAAATAATAAATGCACTAAATAGTTATAGGCTGGAAAACACAATGTGGGTTGTCACTTATATCATTCTGCACATTTGAAGATAAAGGGTGGAGAGTGTGGGGAGGAATTGTAGGTAGGGGATACATAAAACTAACCAAATTTATGTGACAGTTGACTAGCCAATTGGGTTGTTATGTGCTAATGTTTTAAGACAGCATGTGGGTTGTAGGTTTCAACACCCAGTATTTTTCAATTTTATTGCATTCTAACAATCTAAAAAACAAAAGGTTTTCAATACAATCTTAAATAGAGAAAATTGAGGTGAAGGTGACTAACACATTGGGTTGTTACATGTAGAGGATATACAATAGAATGTGGGTTGCAGGTTTCATAACACCCAGTATTTTGTAACCTGCAACTTTATTCATAGTATGAATGTTTTGAGAACATTTTTTTTTTAGATAGTACGAATGTAGTGAAAGGCACCTTCAAAATTTATAAGAAGTCTTAGATAGAGTGAAAATTGTCTTCAATTTCTTCATATGATCAAAAAAATAAATGCACAATATAATTATTTGTTGGAAAACATAGTGTCTTGTGAGTAGATGGTTTATGAAACCTACAACCCACACACTATTGCAAAAACCTCTACACACTAAAACCAAATGAAAACCCCTTTCTCACAAGGAAAAACCTAGGATACCCCTTAATGAATCTCTTTTTTCAATGAATACTAATTCAATTCTTCATAGTCCCTATGTAGGATGAATAAATGACATATATTTTTGGTAGATATACATAAATGCTAGCTAGCTGCCTATACCTATCACATACATTTTGGTAGGGATAATGGCCTCTCTGCTTCTTCCTCCATATTCTTACAACTCCCTTCTAATCTCCCCAACAACCTTCAAAATGTGAATATAAAAAATGGTGGTGTTTTGGGCTTTTGTGGCTTTTAGAACATAATTTAATTGTAGAACCCACATTATGTTTTCCAACCTACAATTATATTCTATGTTTTTGATTAATTAAGCAAGGGAAGGGCCCTAATACCATGGTTACAAAGCCAAAAACTAAATAAAGGAAACAAGCTAGGGAGAACGACACCAACCAACATCAAGAAATAGCAAGTCTAGGGTGGCACATAGGCCAATTATCAAAACAGTAATCATTGAACCAAAATACTTAATCATAAATTGAATACTACTACTAAAGCAGTTAATACTATGAAGAACATTAATAAGGTCCACCAAAGTCCAACAAATTCTCAACCATAACAAATCTATATTAAAATACCAGTTTAAAATGTTAAAATAGAACACCAAAAAATGTAAGGCAACCATAACCAAAATAAATAAAAAGGGCCATTACTTGGCTTTAGAAATTAGGTCCCACTATTCTCCAATATGAGAGACATACACCCTCTAGACAAGTCACTCATCCTTGGCCCGGTCCTTCATTTCATTGGTCTTTCCCATCTTCTTAAGCTTTCTTCTAATCTTGGTTTGGCTCAAGACATCACCACCTATAGCCCTATTCATGAGGCCATTCATCACCCTAATCAAAGTAATAATGGATTTCTCCATGTCATCCATTTGGACTTGCATGTAAATCAACCTACTTTTCAGAAATTTAGTATTAGAATCATCAACAATATTAATGTCTTTAGCAATGTTCACAGTTTTAGGAGCTTACAATATTTCATTCCTTGGCTCTTCTTCAATTTTTACTTCTTCCTCATTTTCTTATTTCTCCTCCTTCATTTCCTCCTCTCCCATATCGTAGGTTGTCTCTTCAAATTCCATATCCTCACTATCCCCGTCAACTTGTGCCTCAAACGATTCCACCTCCAATTCTCCCTCCTCTTGAAATATGGCTTTTTGTTCCCCTTTTTGTCCTAGGAAGCAGCATTTGCAAGGCGAGCAGATCTTTGACATCCGTTGCCCAGAATCAACTTCCTATTATCTAGATCCTCCATTTGAATTCCCTCTTTTTCTTCACTTATATTGATGACCTCATTCTAGTTTTTCAACTCTTTTTTTAGTTTCTAAGACTTAGGAGGTTCCAGGAGAAGCGAATAATGTTTGTGTTTCTCAAGGGTAGCTTTTACCAACTCGAGCTCAAGGGAATTTTTAGCTGGAGTCTTATTACCCACAAGGGTAGAAGGGATGGAGATTCTAGCAGCATAGGAAGAGGTTTCAGTAGGGTTGTTCATATTTCTTTCAACAATTTGGGGTGGGGGCCTAGGGTTAAGCTCTTGAATGGGGTTAGCCTCTGCAAAATGTTCAATATTTTCCCTAGCATTTTGATTCTCAATATATTATCTAGCTGCCAAAGGATAACCATGTGGGTTCATAGCTAGAGCATGTTTATAAAGAGAAAGAATTAGACCTTGGTGCAGGGGAGGGTTCACACCCTTTTCTATATTTTGTTGCAGAGAGGAAAGCAAATAAAATAGAAAATTTATAAACTCATTGTGACGGATATGATTCAATAGAGGAAAGTGATATGCATGAATAGTCATATATCTACATTTTAGAGTAAAATATCGCATCACAAACATATTGAATAGAGCATAAGGTGATGGGATTTTGAGTTGCACATACCCATTTTGAAACCTAGTGATATTTACACCATCATTGAGGAAATTATCAACAAAAGAATGGTAATCAGCTTCGCTCTTCTTCACCACCTTACTTCCCTAGTTTTGCAAGCCCATTGCCTCCACTATGAACTAAGTCATCACCTCAAATCTAAAAACTCCTATAGCCACATTCCCCTTTCTCCATGAGTTGGTGAATTTCATCATGAGGATCTCATTGTACCCTTTCACGGCTTCAAAAAAGGGAACCATTCCCGCTCTGCTAAATAGCCTCCAAAGATCAAAAAATTTCTTTAGAGCCTAGAAATTCAGTGGTTTAGTTCGCTTTCTAGGCCCACCCATTTTAGAGAGCACTATAATATTTTAGGATTAATCTTCTGCAAGCCTTTCCTCATAACACCTCAACACCCTAGCAGCCTTCTAATCTTCTAGAGCACACTTTTTCCTATGTTTTGTAAATAATCTATTTCTAAATTGAAGTTTGAGAACTTTCTTAATGAGATGATCATTATCCCATTTGCCCAAGAAAAAAATTCATTATTATCATTACAAATAATAAATGAATCTTGATTATTTGTAGTAAGCTAATCTTCAAATTGGAGGTTAGATTTGACATAAGGCACATCACTACTCTTGGATTTGACACTATCCTTTGCATTGATAAAAACCATTTGATCCATTCATTATATTCTCAGGAATGAAATAATAATTACCTTTCTCACCTAGGGATATCTTCATACTCATAGTCATACCAATATTATCATCATTATTCTGAGAGCACTTTATGACACAAGATCACAAAATCCTCCTATGTCGATCCCTTCTCTCAACTTTATAAGTTATACACGTTTTCATATTTTTCTTTGAGAACTTTGTCTTTCAATGAAAAAGGAAATTGGTTGTAATCCCAATGGTTCCACCTATTACACTTAAGTGCTTTTTTGGCTGCACAGTCAGTTGAGAGATTTCCTTCCCTAAACACATGTTGTATGCAACAATGAGTAAACAAACTCATTAGGGACTTGCATTTGTCAATGATGTCTTTTAGTTCTCAAGGGGTCACAAAACCACCATTCAATATGTCAACAATTAATTTTGAGTCTCCTTCCAAAATTAACTTCTTAAAACCATATTCTCTTAGTCTTTATACGTCCCTAAGCAGCCATTTCCTTTGCTTTATTATTGGTGCAAACTCCCACTTTTATACCATAGCCCACAATGCAGTCACCAAGATGATTTCTCAGTAGTCCTCCTACCCTAGCCATACCAAGATTACCTTTTAATCACCCATCAAAATTGAATTTAATGCATTCCCTTTCAGGAGGGACCCAAATAGTAGCCCTCCTAGCCAAAATTGTGGCTCAATTAATATTAGTAAGGTTCTTCTTTAGAACCCAAACCTGCTTAATTCTCAATTCTTTATAAGTCGGCCAAAATTTTGAGAAGCTATATCCTCCAACTTCCATATTTTCCTATATCTAGGCCTTTATGATCATACAAACCTCATAGTTTCTTCTATTTTCCTCCCTAAAATTTTTATTATTCCTTTCCTTCTAAATTCCCTAGGTTATAAAGGGGGTGTTTAATTCTAGAGATCCATTATGACCTTGTGGGAGAAAGGATAGTTGGACCAAATTTCAAAACATCTCTTCATAGTTGGGGAAACACTCAATCAATAAACAACAATGGGAGGAAAAATGACCAAACTTCTCTAAAGTACCAACAATGGAAGAAAATATGCATTATTGACTCTTCATCCTGCTTACAGAGGATGCATCTATTGATAAGCTGAAACCCTCTCCTCATAAGGTTATCTATAGTTAGAATTCTACCATGTGAAGAAGCCCACCCAAAATATATAGTTTACTTTCAGAGTAAGGTTTTTAATCCACACTATATCCCAATGAAGATCTCTATGGTCAGTTACAGGTTTCTCCAATTCCTTGTAAGAATGTTTAACTAAGAAGCAGCCAAAAGTGCTCCCCTACCAAAACAATTCATATTTCATTTCATTGGAGAACTAGGTTGCTTCCCCAATGAGGCTATGTAACCTTTGCAGAATTGGCTCCTAATTAATCTATCTCTAACCTCTCAAGTTGGTACTTTTGAGCAGCATGTTATATTCCTTCCATTTAGGTTCTTTGAACTTCCAATTGATATAATCTACCACCTTTTTAGCACATATTCCTGTCAGGATTTGTTTAAGGGGGTTGAATCCTTCTAAGGAAGAGAGATGGGAATCCTCATTCCAAGTGTCCTTCTAGAAATCAGTGTCTTTTCTATTGCCTATCCTCTTTCTCACACCCATTTTTAGCACATTTTTTATTTTGATAAGATGGTTCTAGAAAAATGACCCATTAGGCAAATCAGTTGCAGAGAGGAAACAATCTGGGTCTTTGTTCTTTAAATATTTAGCTTGGAAAATCTTCACCCAATCCTTAGACTCTTCCAAGAGATTTTATCCCATCTTAGCAGTAAGGGATTTGTTAAATAGTTTGATTCTCCTTATCCCTAGACCTCCAACATTTTTAGGAGTACACACTTTCTCCCAACTAACCAATGCCAATTTATTTTTCTCTTCTATTCTATACCACATGAGTCTTCTCTGAATCTGTTCTATTTTTTCTCAATGAAGGCTAAGATTTTAAAGAGAGACAAATAGTAGACATGGATATTCTATAGAGAATCTTTTAGCAATTGTATCTTCCCAACTAAGCTTAGAAGTTTGCCTTTCCAACCTGCCAGCTTTTTTTGGATGCTTTAAATCAGATGATTCCAATAATTATTATCCAACTTTCTAGAGATCATAGGTAGCCCAAGGTAGGCCATAGGTAGAATAGCTTCCTAAAAGCCCAAGATCCTCACCACTCTTTCCTTCACTAATTTGTTAGCAATGAAGAAGTATATCTTGATTTTATCATAGTTAATATGCTAACTAGAGACAGAAGAATAGTCATTTAAAATAGATTTCCATTGGCTAGCTTCCCTAACTAATGATTCACCAAACAAGATAGTATCATCAACAAATAGTTGGTGGGAGTCGGGTAGGAGTGACGAAGCAACTTTAACTCCTTTAAGGGCCTTGGAGTCAATCAAATTTTGGATATTCCTTCCAAGGACCTCAACAACAATTATAAATAGATAGGGGGAGAGGGGGTCTCCTTGTCTTAGGCCACGACCACATGAGAAGAAACCTTGGGAGACAAAATTAACAAGAATCAAGCACATATGGGAGGTCACACAAGCAATGGGAAACTTAATGAATTTTCCCTCAAACCCAAATTTCCTTAGAACAACAAAGAGAAACACTTAGGAAAATCTATCATAAGCTTTAGAGATATCAATTTTCAAGGCCATCACAGGGTTTTTACTAAGATACATTGAGTGAAGGATTTCATGGGTAGTAATAACATCTAAAATTTTTCTTCCTTGGACAAATTCTTTCTGGTTTGGGGCTATCATTTTTCATAACATAGCTTTAAGTCTATACACAAGAAACTTTGAGAAGATTTTATAGGAAGTGTTGTAAAGGCTAATGGGTGTAAATTCCTTAACAAAAGAAGCTTCTTATTCCTTATAGATAAGGGAAATGAAGGTAGCAATCCATTGACTTAGGAGCCTCCCCGATCTAAATAAATCTCTAGCAACATTGAATAAATCAATTTTATCAATATCTTAGTAAGTCTGAAAAAGGCAAGAGGGAACCCATCAGGTCTCGGGGCTTTGTAAGCCCCAAAGGATAAAACAACATGTTTAACTTCCTCCATAAAAATAGCATTAGACATAATATTAAGGTCTTTCTTAGATATTACTTTAGGAATTAGTTCAAGGAAATCATCATATACTTGACTAACATCCCCTTGGGCATTCTAGGAGGAAAAGAATTTAATAGCTTCCTTAGCAATTTCTCTTTTAGATGAAACCATGGAGCCATATTCTTTCTTGATGATTCTTATCCTATTCCTACTTTTCTATTTCATGGTAGATTGGTGGAATAAGTTGGTGTTACGGTCTCATTCAATAAGCCACTAGACACAAGACTTTTTTCTCCAAAAAATCTCCTCTTCTTTGCTGACCTTAAAATTTTGAGATCTTAGATCACATTCTTGAGTGCAAATCTAATCATCCAAAAGGTCGGTTTCCATTTTATCCTGCACTTACTTTAAGTTGTTTCCCAAGGATTTTTTACTTTCAAATATATTACCAAAGGTAAATTTATTCCATCCTTTCACTCTGCTTTATTCTTCTTAGTTTCTCCACCAAACAAAACATGGAGGTGCCTCTCGTAGGTTCAACCCACCAATTTTTTATTAAAGTAGCAAAATCAGGATGAAGGCTCCACATTATTTCAAATCTAAAAGGGAAAGGGCCTTTATTTTGATGAACATTTCTTTTAAGCACAATAGCATTTTCGTCTGATCTAGATCTTGGGAGAGCAGAAAGAGAGAGATATTGGGAGATGTTCCAATTTAAAGAGTTGAGAAACCTATCTAGCTTTACTTGAATCAATTGATTAAACCAAGCCTTCTATTGGACCATGTGAATTTGGAACCCTATAGAGGAATATCAAAAAGCTCAGCTAAGTTTAAGAATCTAGCCAACTCCATCATACTATCAGTATAGTCATCTAGCCCCCCTGAATTTTTAGAGGGTAAAAGAGGGGAGTTGAAGTCACCTCCCAGCATCCAATAGTCATCTAGTCTACTTTTAATAACATCATTTAGAGAATTCCACAATTGTAATATGTCCCTACTTAAGTTGGACGCATAGATATTGATTAAGTTCCATTTCTCTTGAGAAGAAAGATCTTCCAAAGATACCATTTGACTATTCCTTCCAGGAAAGCCCAAAGTTCCTTTGAATTTTGAAGGATTCCAAAGAGTAACTATATCCCTTGAGGCTCCTTTAGCCTCACTAACATAGTAATTCACACTAGGCTAAATTTTCAAAAATCGCCTGGTCAAAGGTCTCTTTCTTCATTTTGGTTTCTTGAAGAAGAAAAACATCCACTTTATTGTCCAGAATACAGGTTTTGACCAAAAATTGTTTATATGGGCTATTAAGGCCCCTAAAGTTCTAGGAAAGTAATTTCATTAAGGAAAAAAATGGGTATATAAACACCAGAAGGCCATTATAAGAATAGCCAGGTATACTTCTTTTTGGACTTCAATCTCATGATCGAGGACAAGGTTCTTTGTTTAATAGCTACCACATCCCTTAGAGTATCTTTGTTCCTAGATTCCTTTTAGGAAGGTCTTCCAACCTTGTTTCCCCCACCCACGTCCAACTTTTTCTTTTTAGACTTATTTGGAGCTTGTAGCCATTCTTCCTCATCTTCTCTATCATTGAGGTGAGGGGGAAAACCCAAAATTGCTAGGGATTCACTCAAGTTTCCACCCTCCTTCTAAGACAAAAATGAAATATCCCCCAAGGAGATAGTAGGATTTGAAGACACAATTTCTCCTTCTTCCATCCCTTCCCCTTCAATAGTAACAAGAAGATATTCTTTTTTGATCAGGATGTTGGCCTCCTTATTGGGTTTTCTCATCTCTTCAATCAAATTTATTTTTAGCCTTTCCTCCTCTTCCTTTGGGATCCATTCCTTCAGAAATCATGGGGTTGGGATTCTTTCATCTAGGGCTACATCCTTGAAATACTTAGTATCCATAACTTTAGAAACAACAAGAGGCTCGAAGGGGGCATCAACCATGCCACTAGAAGGAGCATCCTTCTCTAGGGGGACAACTTCCACTTGGGAAGGGTCTTCCATAAGAGGGTACATAGCAGAGACATCCTTAGAGATCTTAGGCACCTGCTCAGTAAGAGATTGCAAGACATTGTTGGGCACCTCAGTAGAATTTTTACTACAAGAATCAATAAGGTGACCAAATTTATTGCAAAGTTGGTAGAATTGTTGAGAATTTTCATATTCAAGGGGTTGGGACCAACATCCAAATTTTTACTTAAGAAGAACAAAGGTTGGTAGAACCGTGTTAACAACAACAGTAACACAAATATGGGAATAAACTAGTCTTGAATTTTCTTGCATTATCTTGTTAATCACTAAGAGGCTACCAAAATATTTATTAATCCATTTCAAGATACACATCTCCTAAAACTCAAGGGGTAACTTGGGGAGGTGATCCTAAGTAGGATCCATAGCCCCCAAGTCTATAGAAGGGTCAAAGCCTTGTTTCCAATTGCACAGAGAGAGGAAGTTATTGAAGCTAGCATCAAAGGCCAAGGGTCCACCTATTAACACCTTTAACATGTCTCCATAAACCAGAAAGGAGAAAAGTAAGATACCTATGGGCATAGCATTGATAGAGTCACTACCTCTTAGATTCCAAACCGAAGAAGCCCAAAGACGTACCTATTTAATATTCAAATGATAGGCCATAAACTTGCCAACTAATGCGAAATTGAGGCCATCCATTTCCTTCATCATCAATGCATCTAGTACATCAACTTCCTATCCAGTGATAGAGCAAGAAGTAGACTCTGAAAACCTTTTTCTCATAGCTAGTGAGCAGACACCCACCAGTTTTTCCACAAAATAAATTAGTGTAGGGGCACCATGGGCATATTCATTCTAGTCATACATTTTAGGTTTTTTATGTTAGCATGTGTGTGTTTTACCATCAAAAAATTGTAATAAGTCCGACATCAGACCTTTCTTGCATTTTTAGTCATATAGGGTAATTTGTAGGCGTTGGTGTGTAGATGGTGAAAGTTGCAAAAGTTGCTTTTGCAACTTGACATTTTTGCATGTTTTGTGAAGCTGAACGATCACTTATGAAATATTGTTTTGTAACTGATGTTGGAAATTGCATGTGATTTCTTGGAGCCTCACAAACTTCAAGGGATCAGATTGTAATGTTTTGGGTGAAGAAAAAGTGAATAGGAAGCTTTATTTTCTATTGTTGTGTATAATTTTTTGAGTTCTTTCATTCTGTACGGACCTGTACTATATGGTGATGAGATGAGACTAGTAGGAAAGTCTTCTACAGAGTCTTAGCTTTCATTTGGATCCTTTGTGGTGCATTTTCATTCAAAATCAAGCTTGTTTGAAGCAATTCTTATCATATCACTTGGAGACCCTCCATTTCAAGGGTTTTGAGAGAAAAATGTAGATTAGGGACCATTCCACCATTGTAAATTAGTGAGACTCAGTGGAATGGTAGTTTTAGGGAGTTTTTTAATGTTATATAGGTTTAGGGAGCAAGGGATGGAGCTTAATGCTGTTTTTGACAAAGCCCTAGCCTAACATCTTCATGTGTTAAGCTAGGTAGAGTAGTGAAAGAGTGGGACAACAAATAGGCAGAGTGTTTTTTTGTTAAAAATAGGTGTTTGTGACCCTATGTGACTATTTTGTGGTGTTGAAGAAGTGTTTAGGTGTTTGTAACAAGTTTTCTTAGTATTTGCTTTGCAAAATTGTCCTAATTGGCCTAGTTTTAGGCATAACAGACCTGATTAGGGTGTCTTTCTCCAAAAAATTTTATGTCTCTAGGAAGATATGTTGAATATCAGCTTAATGGGTATCTGAGATGGTCTAAGTTTCAAGGTGAGACAAACTTCTCTAAAAGATATGTCTCAAAACACTGTTTAGGAGACTTAGTTGAAAATGATATCATGTTATTGAAAATCACTATTGCAGGAGTCTTGGGTCTTGAGTATTGATTGAATTGTGTTGAGTTGTTTTTGTAAAGCTAAATCCACCCCTGCTTTGCATCAAAAACCAGTTCTTCTTCAGAGAAGAAAGAGTCTAACCTAAGAGTTAGGGACATAGGTGACTTGCCAGAAGTACCCCTAGTCCTTCCCTTAGGAGAAAGGATAGAGGTACGAAGAGGGGAACCAACATGGGGAACAGAAAAATTGGAAGCTGCCAAACCAGACACACTTCCAGATAAAGGGATAAAATTCCTAGAATGAAGAGCCTTCTTGGGTCCTCACCCGACCAGCCCATGAGGCAGTCAATTCAAAATAGGAACGAAAAGATTCCAAACTGCAAGAGTGGAAAAGTGGTAGAGAAAGAGTTGAGCTGAGCTAAATGGGTAGAGGAGATTATAGCAATTATATTCTATGTTATTTTTTATTACTCTAAACATTATTCTAGAACTAGTTTAATTGTAGAAAATAAATGAAGGTTGGATTTCCACAATGGGCTGTGAGTTATTTTATTCTATGTCCTTAAATAGTTCTGGCGTGCACATTAAAAATGCAAAATTTATAAACCCTCAATGTTAAATCACATAAAAATCTATGTATACCAAATTAAAATCCCTTTTCATAAGGAAAACCCTTTGAAACCTCTAATAAATACCCCCTTTTACAACAAATACCCGTTCAATTCTTCATTGTCCCTAGGTAGAATGGAAAAATGACATATATTTATGGTAGATATACATACCTAATAGCTATCTGCCCATGCATCACATACATTTTTATAGGGATAATGGACGCTATGCTTTAACCTCCAAATGCCTACAACTCCCTTTTGAGCTCCCCAATGACCTTCAAAATGTGAATGTAAAAAATGGTGACATTTTTGTCTTTCGTGGCTTTCAAAACAATTTTAAAACATGTCGACGTGTCACATTTTTCAAGTGACGGGACATGTGATGACACTCAAAATAGCACATGCCTAAATATTCATCAGCGTTTGACTGTCAGTCTTGTAATGATCCCATCGTATTGAGGATGAGGAATTATGTTATCATGTCTAAGACATACACTTTTGTAGGGAGACTAGCTTGTGCCCTTTTTACCAAAGGTATTTATTCCTCTTTTTTATAATTTTTTCTCTTCTTTGTGATATATTTATTGTAAGTGAGAATTACCCATTGTCAAATAATTTTTTTTCCTTGCATATTAAAATAAATATATATTGAATTATAAATTGATAAATGGTGTAGCTTTATTTATATTTGTGTTTAATTTTTATCGTATATTTATCTTTACTTATATTTATTTTTATATATTTGATTTGATATCATTTGTATATGCACATACTCTTATATATTCATCATTAATAGCTATTGATTATGTCTACCATTACACCCATATATATATACTCACTTTTCATCTCTAGATTTGTACCTCATTGTCCTAAAATAATCTCATTATATGTGGTTTTGCCTCCATAGAACCAATTATTGAAATTTAAAAAATATAAATTCAAATTCAACATATCCTCCCACCAACGTAGACAGCCATTCCACCCATAGTGTTAATATCCTTTTTTCATACCCTAACTCAATCACATCATCGTAGTGTTGGAAACATGAGCTTTTTCATTGGGATATTGTTGGAAACATCAGCATGATGATGTATAGATGGATATTGATGAGCATGATAGTGTATGTTGTTTCCATTGATGGAAACCCATGACAAAAATGTATAAGTGTTGGTCTAGTGAAGACGAAGTGTTTAAGACCAAGTCTTTTGGAGATTTTTCATAAGTCCCAATGTACAATTTCATTATTAGAATGAGCCAATTTTTTCATCCGCATTGCTCCACTATGCAGAATCTTGTCAAGAATCTTTGAGGTAATATTGGTGCATGTTGGAGCTATCTAAATCCAAATATTCAAGGTTATATTCCTTTCATAGTTGAAGATAATATTGATAGATTATTGGCTCTGTAATGGTAGTGTTACTGGTACAAATTGTATGTTGGAATGCTCTACATTCCACCATGGATGAATATTTTTCTATGCAATTTCGAGGATGTTCTTATAGATATCAGAAGTATGTGTGCTCCAAGTGAAAAGTGTTTTGGTGGTTCGTGTGTAGAGTTGTTAATGAGAAATTGGTTCATTTAGTTATATGGCTTCACCAATTTTGTTATATGGTGCTAACCTATAGGCTTTGGGGTCATGCGGAGTTGAAGTATGTAAGGAGTGGATTTATGGCAGTGATTATAAGGCATGCCAACTAATTTTGGAGGTGTACACATTTTGGTTTATTCTACAAGTCATGTGGTACATGGTTGATGCAATTAGGTCAAACTAATTGATGTTTTGGATAGTCATGGTATATATACAAGGTTGATTCATTGTGAAAATGATGAATTTGAACAAGTGTAGAGTGTGTGTGATAGATCTAATAGTAGTTTAAAGTTCAAAAGGTGTTGTGGTGAAGTATGAAGTGTGTCAAGTTGGTTTTCAGAGCTAAATTGGAATTGTATCTTTGACATGTTGTAGATGCATTATTAGCATTTAATTTTAGTAGTGAGCCACCCTTTATTCTATAATTTTCTATTCCAACCCTTGGAAGTGAGTCATTCTCTCTTTTCTAGATAGTGAGTCCTTGGAAAATGAGTCCACCTTTTTGTAACATTATAATTGATTATAATATATTGTGAGCTAATCCTCACCATGGGTTTTCCCATTCAAGGGTTTTCCACATAAACTATTGTTCATGTGTTTTTTTTTGTGTTTCATGCTTTATATGTTCCTTTCCATTGTTGCAAGTTTAATATGATGTATTTAATGAATTTTTAAGTTGACAACGTAAGTGAATTTTACTGAATACTAATTCACTCCCCCTCTTAGTATTTTGGGTGTTCAAAAATTAATATCAGATCTTGGTTCCTTTTATTGGCTTCATTGCTAAGGTAGATCATGGAGGTTGAACACATGGATTCAAGGAAGTATCTTATCCTTCCAGAAGATATTATCCTTGAAGGGTTCATAAAAGAATATTATGATGTTGATATAGAAGGATAACTCAAACCATCTCTTGATGAGCTAGATAAAGTAGAATCTAAGAATAAAGATCTGAAAGAGAATCTTAAGGATGTAGATGAGTGTATCAAGAAGTTGAGAGAGAAAATCAAGAGATCTATAGAAAGATTTAAGGAAACAAATGAGAAGCTCAAGAAATAAAATGAAATAATCACTAATTTGAAAGTGCAAGTTGAAGAAGGAAAAAGAGTTGAAGACTACCCGAATTCCAAATTGAAAGATAAATCTATAAAATTTTCAAAGCTTGAACAAGATATTATAACTTTGAGTTCAGATCTAGAGAAAGCAAAGATTCAAGAAGAGTTCCACATTGCTTAATGATATGATTGAAAATTATAAGGCTTCTAAGGATAGAGAAGGTTTAGGGTTTGAAAAAGGAGAAATTTAAAAGGAGATTTAGATTTCAAACAATGTTGAAAACAAGAATTATAAGAAGAGCAATATCAAATTAGTCTGGAACTAGAAGAAAGATTTTAAAAGATCTCCTATTAGGCAACCTATTGCACAAAGGTATTCATCTGTTAATGATTATTGTTATTCTTGCAATAATTTTGGACGTAAAGTTATAAAATGTAAAATTAGAATGAATCAGAATGTTCAATCATTTCCCGATCAATTCTATACATGCAATAGATTTGGTCAAAAAGCTAGTGAATGTAGAAGTCAAATGATGAATGGTTACAATAGTGGTATGATGTTTTAATATTTTAATGGTTATTGCTATACATGCAATGAATTTGGGCATAAGGCTTTGAATGTATATCTAAAATGGAAAGAAGTAAATTTGTTTAGCAAAAAGGTATCGTATGTCATAAATGCAATAAACCAAGACATATAGCTAAGTTTTATAGATCGAAGAATGTGAACCCCTCTATTTCACAAAAGAAGAGTAATCTGGTAAAGAAGATTGATCTAGTTGAAATGGAGAATGAAATGAACAATATCTAGTAGAATAAAGAAGAGAGAGAAGTGAAAAGTTAGTTTGTGCCAACCCCTGGTGTAGGTGTTTCCTTTGAAAACTAGATAAAGAGCTTTGGCTCAAGGGGAGCTTTAGAAAAAGATATTTAAGCCTCATCCACAAATATCATTCTAATGCCTTCAACACACTAGTACATGTGTAGATCAACATGGTTGATCTATTGGTGGTATCTCCAATATGAAATATCTTGTTGCAAATGTTTTTAGAGTGATTGAAGGTATTTGTGATAACACAATGAAGGTTTGTCATATTTTTTACCTAACTCTATCAACTACAATCAATGCATTTTTAGGTCATTTAAAAAGTGTTTATATGTGATTTCACATAAGATTAAGTCATCGGTGAATGAGAAATTAAAATGAAGTGTAGAGAAAAGGTGATTTAAAGTGATTCTAAAGTATTATGAAAAATCATGTTGTCAAAGAGTTACAAGGTATTTGTTAGTCTCTTGCTAAACCCAGGTTTTAGAGAAGGTTCAAAAATTTTACTCCACAAGTTATTGATGTTTTGGAGTGGCCAAGACCTAAATTTAAGAAGCACCCATGTAAATCCATGCAGATGGACCTTGAAGGTGAATTTTGAAGGGTTTCATACAGTGTGATGCATAGAAAGGATGTGTGAATTTATATCCACACAAAAATGGAAGAGTATGATCATACAAAGATGAAATAGTACTAGGTGTATGAGTTGACTAGAGATGATTTTGAATTAAAACCTGAATTCGAGAGTTTGAAAAAGAAGTTGGATATATGGAAAAAAATTCCAAATTTCTGCTATGCAGATGAGTAGGTCAAATTTATTCTCAACATAATTCATGATAATTTCATGTGGTTGGATATGTCACACATGGAAAACAAGGAAGCTATTAGGGTTGTGCTCAAATGGACCCATTTCGGTAATGAAAGTTGTGAAGAATGATGTGGTAATGAAGCTCACTGGTGTGAAATTTGACAAACATGCCCTAATGGTGAAGGATATTGATGATCCAATAGAGAAGTATGAATCGATGATGATTGGGTATAAGGTATTTTTTACAAACAAGTAGAACTCAATGTTCAGTACCACTATTCATACTGCTAACTAGATGTTGAAAGAAGGTCTGGATATTGATCTGTGTGAACTCCTAAGATAACATGTGATGGAGAATATTTAGAAGACCAAGGAATCAGGGTACCCCTTCTGATATGGTACCCTAATTATATATTTTTTGTTTTATTTTCTTAGAGAAGTTCCTGATATAAAGAACATTGTGTGGTTAGATAATATTCATGTTGCTAATCAGATTACAGACCATTTGAGAAGTTTAGGGAATCTAGAAACCCAAAAATCCATGCTATGTGGTTTCTTGAATACTTTTCAAGGAAAAATGCAAGAAAGAGAGAGGATATCAAAAAAAATTGTGAAGAAATACAAGAATAACATCACCTTCATGGTTAGCAGAGATCATTGCATTATGGTAGAAGTTGAACCTAGAACAATTTGGGTTCTAGAGCTTGGATATGAGGTAACTAAAGTAGAGCTTACCATTTTTGCTAAAGTTGTGTTGAGAAAAACAAGAGATCCATCTATTGAAAAATTTGGTATATTTGTAAAGAAATCTAGTTAGGTGAATCTGGAAAAGAACAAGAAGGATATTGAGAAGAATGTGGAGAAGATGAAAACTCGATTGGAAGAGATAGTGAACACTCCTAAGGGTTATGTGGAGAAAAAAAAAGCTACTATTATTGCTCTGTAGGGTACTCCTAGCATAAGAAGGTCAATTAGGACATCTAGCCCCCTTTCCCACTATTCCTAAATCCTCCAAAACAAAGGTTGTAGGAAGTTCAAAGAAGAAAGAAGAATTTGGCCCATTATGCAATAAATGCCTCCTAAGCGGAGAAGAAAAGAAAAGGCCACCAAAGAAATATACATTAGCTATGAGGATGAGGAAGATGTAGAAGATTAAGGACCACAATTGATCTGGAAGAATTTTGAAACCACTATGGAAGAGACTAGTGCCAAGAGAACAAAGGTTGATATTGTTGACACTAAAAATGAAGAAGTAGAGAAATGAAAGAAAGGTTTTTTCTTTCAGAGAAAAAAGAGTTTAGCAAAAGGATAAAAATATCCTAAAGGCAAGGGGAAGAAGAAAGAAAAGTCCCCACTAGAAAGGGAAAATAATCCCTTGAAATTTGATGCACTATTTAATGGCATTTCAGAATTTAGTCTCTTGGAAGAAACAACTAAAATATATCTGGAGTCTAATGATGAAGGCAAGGAAACAATTGAGGAATCTATTTTCAAGTATATGGTAACATTTGACATTAGATTAGATAAATTTGACGATGAATTTCCTGATAGCTTGAACAATGCTTTAACTGCAAGAAGGAAATAAGTTATTGAAGAAGATGTAAAGATAAAGGAATTTGCCTTGGAGAATATTGGTTCATCTCTAACACATGAAGACAGATGCAAATTTTATAAACTATATAGCATGAAATTTAGAAAAAAACTGAGTTAACACTCTAATGAGTAGATACAAAGAAGAAATTGAAAGACTAAAGAATGAGACTCTATAAAAGGTTGAAGAACTAGCTAAAGGGTTGGGAGTCGCTCTGAATAGTGAAGAAAAAAATGTAGCATAAAACATCTATTCCAAAAATCAATGAGCCTAAAAATGCACAACATGAGCATGTGCCTAATCTTGAGAATGTGCAAGAAGACAAGATTAGTGATGATGCCCCTCTGAATGTGGAAAATGTTGTGGAGGAGAAGAATGATGATATGAAGAGTATCCCAGAGAAGGATGATGCACAAGAAAAAAAAAATTACCCCCTTCTAAATGTGGAGAAGGAGAATGTGAAAAAAGAAGAAGTCCTAGATAAGTCTAAGGCTCAAAAAGATGAAGATTTGCCTCCTTTGGATAATGAGAATTACGCACTAGGAAAGAATGCAGAAGAATGATTCGGTAGTGGAGAGGAGAAAGATAAGAAGGAATAAGGTTAAAAAACTATTGATGAATCCTCAAAAGCCTCTATAGATTATTTAAAGTATTTATTAGATATACAGTTGTATTTTGAACTGGTGGTGTCTACACAACTTCTACAGATACCCATGCAGTAAGGACAAGTGGATATGATCACAATTTCTCCCCTGCACAAATTATAGCTTGGTGATGCTTTTCATGCCTTTACAAGGAATGAAATATTGTAAACACAAAAAAAGAGTGTAGAATTGATTGAGGAAGTAGTTAAGGTGTTGCAAGAAGGCATTTTGAATGCAACTATTGATGATTCATTATTTGGTGTGTAGAAGTTGAAGCTGTTTTTGGATTCCTTTAAGGATTATTCTATTAGTCTGGAAGAATTTTTTTTTTTTTAAATGACAAAGAAGGTCAATGATAAGAGATTGACCGATATTTTTTATAAATGCAATGTTGCACATGGAAATTTACAAGAAGTGCTTTGAAGAAGAAATTTTTTTATAGTTTTTCTTAAAATGGCCTAACTCTATAAGGAGCATAAAGGACAAAATGGACTCAATAGAGTCACAAATAGGTCAAGCCTCTAGTGCTTATGATCCAACTAATGATGCAGATGGTGCAATAAGGAGACAATTGAGAACCTACATAGGAAATTCTTCCTACTAGAAAAATAGAAAGAGAAAATTATTATGCAGTATAGCCAACATAGAGACTTGGTGAGTGCAAGGCTTATATCCTTGACTAGAGTTCTTGCTAGTGCAGATAAGGTTTTCTAGAAGAATCTGGTGCCTAGTTCTTTGAATGAAGGAGAATATTTCCTTATTTAGTTTGAGAATCAATGCAGTGTACTTTCCTTCACCAAAAGGATTAGGAGATAGGAAAGAAGGACTATGAGGCACACCTCACCAAATTGAAGGTGTCCAACAAGGGTATTTTACACTCTAATATTTGAAGGTGTAATTTTTTGTTTTGTTTATGTAGTTTTCTGATTTCAATGTGCATATGTGAAAGTAGTGGATAATGTTGCAGTAAATTGTTTATCACTTTTTATGGATAACATTATTAGGGGGAGCCACTTGATATTTCCTAAGGAAAATATTATTAGAGAAGTGTGTTGTAAATGAGAGATGCAATAAGAGAGATTTTTTTATTAGGAAAAGCAGGTTTTGAAGGGGTCCTAAAACCCTTTACATTAGAGAAAAGCTACTAAAAAGAAAGAAACCATAAAACCCATAGACCACAATATTCAAAAAAAGCTGAAAAAAGATAGAGCTAGAAAACCCATTAGCAACCCAACAACAAAAGATTAGCACTAAGGCTGAACACCTAAAAACAACAACAAAAAACTATAGAATTTTTTCAAGAAAACTGGCCAAGTCCATATTTTCAGCAATGACCCTATCCTGCATCTCAACCACATCTTGAAGATCCTTGAACGTGATAGTTGCCCTTTTCATAGTCTTGCTCCTCATTCGTAGGAAAGGACCAGATCGGAAATTCTTCTCCTCACCAAGCCCATTGTCCTCATTCTTATCCTCTAGGTTCATGTGGTTAACCTCAGCAATATTGGCCTCCTTATGTTTGCCCAAATCCAAAGATTGACCAACCCACTTTAATGGATTTACCATTCAAAACCAACAAGCCCTTAGCACTAGATTTCAAAGACTGATTACTTATATGAACAATAGTTTGTAAATCATCACTAATCTTGCTAATTCTTTCCTCCATACTCACAATCTGCTCCTCCATAATTCTTTGAACAAAAATTTCCAGAGAGGTCAACCTTTCCTCATGGCATTTACCAAGTCTATAGGCATCCATAGCTAATTTATCAAGAATCACGTTCATGGTCTTAATCTTAGCTCTCATTGTCCATTCATTTTGGTTACAGTTTACAAGCACCACACAAACATCTTGCCAATTTTGAAGCTTAGAGTTAAGCTCCTTCACTTTCGAGAAAATCCATTTCACAAGAGAGAGAAAGTTACAAGTATCATCCTCCACCATTCTACAAAATAGGTCCATATTAATCTCCTCTCAATTGATCAGCTCAGTAGCAGGAATATCCACATTCTCATTGGGTTCCTCCCAAACCCTATATTTTCCCTCCACATCCTCTTCTACAATGGATTCCTCAACTTCAATTACCTCCACTTTTACCTAGTGTTTCTCAGGGATGTCGACCAAATTAGCCAACATTTCAAGCCGCTCCACCTTAACAACAATTGAGTTAACCTTCTCAACAATATTCCCAACAGTGGACTCAAAATCATTCTGGGTAGGACTAACCACCTTGGAATTCACAAAAACCTCATCCTCTTGCCCAATATCCACCATTGGTTACTTGTTTCCCTCATTAACTTCACATGTAGTCCCTTTACCAATAGGAACAAGGGAATCCAAAAAACCTTTCAACTCATCCACACCCTGCTTGACAACACGCTTCCCCTTTTTAGGGTGCCTTTTCTTCCCATTCAAACTCTTTTTCTTTGAAGGAACAACAACCTCCTTCATTTAAATATTAGTTTTGTAACCCTTAGACCATGATTTGGATTCCTTGGAATCATCAACAGACTCGCCCTCATCCTTTGAAGCTTCATCATAAATAGAATCATCTTCCTCAGAGTCCCCTTCCCACTCATCCACCGACTCACCTATATTACACCCATTATTTTTGCCACCCTTTCGCAAGCAAAGAGCTTAGGAATAGCTGGTAACACCTTTAATTTGATGTGATCAAATAAAAGATTCATGACGCCTTCATGAAGAATAGCCTTCCTTGGGTTCTTCCTATGATCCTCAATAGTAGTTTCCATGGAAGCAAGGAGGTAAAAAGGAAACAAAACTAGATTTTTGTGGCAGAAGTGATTAAGTAACATGAAATGACAACCATAGATAATAGAGTACCTACCCTCCAAAGTAAATAATTGCATGATAGCCAAAAAAAAGTCCCTCCAAAGCGACTTAATGGATTTATGGGCATACCCACCACTACTAATTAACCTAAGCTTTTGCTTCTCTTAGCCTTTAAAGAAATTTTGTAAGGTTGTCTTGGTCATAACTCAGTCCCTATAAAAATTCTTTCCCTTCGAAGGAAGACCAGTAACCTCAATGATGAAATATTCAGTGATGTTGAACTCCACACCTTGGTAGCATAGGACCCTATTGTTCCAACTATTAACAAAAGCATTAGTCACCTCTGGGTCAAAACCATTGAGCTTCAACAAATAAGGGAAAACTCCACCCTTCTCCAAGGTTTTATTGCCATAGAAATCCTCACAAGAGCTCAGCTCCTCTCTTTAACGACCTCCTCCCATGGAGAAAAAACAATTTATTCATAGCCTACTCTTTGTTCTTCTACATAGAAAGGATTAAGCGAACAAAGAAAAAAGGAAAAGAAAAAAATACCCATAATATGGGAAAGCCTGAAAAACCAAGTATTGCAATACCTCAACTCCTAGCCCATGATCTCAAAATCATCAAGAAAGTAATTATTATATGAGCAAGCACTAAACTCAAAGTGCAAAAACCAGCCGAGGAAGAAATAAAATAACTTTTCTCCCCCTTTAATCGCTTCCTTGACATGGAAACTAGTAATAATTAGAGATATTTGTAAGATTAAGTGACATGGAATCATAAGTATTCCAATAATTATGAGCCATCACTCCCAAAAAATATGAGTAATTCTCACCCCAGTAAAAGAATTAATGATAGAAATAAAATCATTCATCATATGGGCTATACACCAAGACAACAAACTAATCTTTAGGAGACAATTAATGATAATAAGGGAATCCCCTTCAAGCCAAAGTTTAGTGACCCCAACATCTCTAGCCAATAAGAGGCCATGATAGACTGTTGCTACCTCTATAAAGTGGTTTTTCTGGATTCCCAAAGGGAGTGCCACCATAGAGACAAACCTACCATTCTCATCATGTAACACTCCCTCACAACCAACAAGCCCTTGATTCCCCTTAGCAACACCATCAAAGTTAATTTTGAACCAACCCCGAGAAGGATATTTCCATCAAACCCCCTACCTTGAGGACTTAATTTTCTTCACCGGAATAGAAAGATCACCAGAGAGGTTCCGACAGTTCCCCACCAGCAAATCATAATTAGAGACAACCACCTTGGGACCCAAAGTAGGAAGCACAGACCATTCAGAAAGAAAATTTGCCTTTATAGCCTCACAAATTTTGAAAGCCAACCTTGAAGGAGAGAGCTCCAGCTGATGGAATATAGTTATTTCATTCCTTTCGGACACCCCAAGCCACATGTGGAAAAATTAAAGACCAAGGCATCGAGATAGCCAAATTTTGAGAAGGAGCCACCCATTGAAACCAAATCTCCAAAATAGAATTAGGAAACACCCAAGAAATATCCCACCTTTGAAAAATATGAGCCCAAACATCCCAAGTGAAATTGTAACCATCCAGAAGATGATAACAATCCTCAACAACTTCTTTACACAAAAAACACTTGTTTGGCATTGCCATTCCCCTTCTCACAAGGTTATTAAGAGTCAAGATCTTATATTGGCAAAGAAGCTAGAAGAATATATTAATTTTAAGTAACATCTTCTCATTCCACAAATGACCCCAAAAGGGAAGGGGACCAACAAATTGAGTCTAAAAAGAGAAGGCCAAAGACATCGAGAATTGACCATTAGGAGAAAACCTCTAAACCACCAAGTCATCAGGAGAAGAAGTAGGAATATGAATATGAGAAATGAATAGAAAAAGAGGTTCCAAATCCGTGTTAACTAGATCAAGTCTAATCCACTTACCCTGGAAGATATAATTAGACACATGAAGGCCCCATTCTCTAATGCAAAATTATTTGAAAGGGGACACCCAAGGTTCATCCTTCAAAGGACCATTCCCAATCGACCAATCATCCCAAAGAAAGATCCTCCTGCCATTCTCGAACACCCAATGCAGACCAGCAACAACAATGGAATGAGCTTTCAACATGAAATTCCAAAGGGTTGACCCCTAAGAGGGGGAAAAATACTCCATTAACAGATCTGTAAACTTATCCACCCGCTCAAATACTTTGATGAGTAAATAGCAATCCACTGCTTATCATTCAAAGGAAAATTCTACAATTTTTTAGCAATAAGGGAAGAATTAAAGTCTTTCAACTTACACAGGCCTAAACCACCTTGAGCTTTTGGCGTACAAACCTCCTCCTAGGACAATAGATGTAACTGTTTCTTCTCCTCCACAACAGACCACAAAAACCTTTTCTTAATACTCTCAATCTTCTCGCAAAACCTTCTATGGATTTTGAACAGGCTTAAGGCATAAACCAAAAGATTCTGCAAAGTCGACTTGATTAACTGGATTTTACTAGCTTGGCTTAGAAGGGCTCCCTTCCACCCAACAATTTTTGAGTTAAAATTATCAATAATACCATTCCAAAAATAGTTTGAAACCTCATTAGAGTAAAGAGGAAGCCCTAAATAGGTTGAGGGAAGCTCCCCAATGCCACATTCCAAAATACTAGCAATCCTCACTTGACGATGTTTCAGAGTATTAAGAAAGAAGATAGTGCTTTTAGGAAAACTCACCTTTTGACCAGAAACCTCCTCATACTATTGAAGAATAAGATGGATAGATTTAGTCACAAAAATCAACACCTCAACAAGAATAATAGTATCATCAATAAATTTTTGATGCAAACAACACAACTTGCAAGAAGAAGGAAAAAGCCCTCTAAAAGCTCCATTAGAAACTGCTTCAAGAAGATATCTACCCAAATACTCCACCATAAAGATAAAAAGAAAAGGAGAAATAGGATCTCCTTGGTGTAGCCCATGAGAGCTTTTAAAGAAGGCAGAAGGTGAGGAAACTAATTGACCAACCAATTACAACAGCCGATCCAAATGGTTCAAGGGTGTCCTTACTAAAATTATACCTTTAATTATTATCCATAGGTCTTCCATCCTTCCAATAAAGTTTGTATGGCATATCATGTAGTCTAAGCCTTTCATTTCTATAGTGATCGACCTGCTTGGTTTGATGGTTACTGGGATTTTGTGGAACTCTGACATTATCCCTCTTGCTAATCTTCCTTGTGGCTCTTCTATTACTTTCAATGTTCATGACAACCTTTTGAGCTTCTGTAAGGGTAAGGAGAGCTATATTTCTAAGTTCATATCCAGTTCTAGGATCAAAGGCATTCAAGTAAAGGGTCAAGGCCATAGCATCTAGAGGCTTTAATTCAAGTGAGATTTTATTGTATAGTTTTGAGAGCCTCATTTTGATATAAGATATTAATTCATTATGGTGCTTTTGGATGCTTGTTAATTCTTGCACGAAAAAGTTTGAGTCATAATAATTTCCATACTATCCCTTAAATTGATCTTTGAAATCCACCCAAGAGTTGATTGAATCATCAGGTAAGTTCTTATACCAATCCCTTGCATCTTCAATCAGGGATAGCATAAAGAAATTCATGAGGATATATTCATATTTTACATCATAGGAATTTGTGATTGTTTCGAAATTTCTTATATGTTCTACTAAAATTAAGTGAATATTCCTAGAGAATTTTAGGATTGCATTTCTCAAATAATTACTAATTAGATCTGGATAGACTTGGAATCTCGATAAGTGTAATTTCCTATATCTATGTATATTCAGGGGCCCTTTCAAGAAGGGGTTTTAGTTAGGTTGGTATTGTTGATATTGAGGGGCATGTTGATACTAGTGGCGAGGCACATTTTGTTGTATTTTTTTGTGAGAGTATACATTACCCTGCACATTTTGCTGTGGTATGTGATGTTGATGAGGTGTGACATAACACTGACCAAAAGGTGGGTAGGTATTAGCCATGCGTTAAGATGTTGTAGAAACATTTTTTGGTTTTGGGATTTGTGGTGGAATATTATGTTGCACACAATTTGTGTTGCTTGGATTTCCTACTCCATTGTGAGGTGATTTTGAAACCTTAGGACCACTTGTGTTCTGGTGTGACCCCTATAAATTAGTTTTTCCATCCTGACCTCTTCTTTTAGTTCTTGTAGGCTTTGTTCTACTTCCTAAAAAATATATTTGTTTTTTGGTGGACTAAGATGAGTCTGTGTGGATGCCATCTAATCCATGAATTCATATTGGGTTTCTTCACCCTATTGTTGTGCTATTCTATACTCATACTCTCTTTGGTTTCATATTCTTTCTTCTTTGGAATAGGCATGGAATTCCTACATTTTTTTGGGGTTGGCTTTGAAATGGAAAATAATATTATTTAAGTTGCATTGTTCAAGCTGGGTAAGGTATTCCCTTGATGGAAATCCTTCATTATTATGAAATTTCGATCCATGTAAAGGACTAAACCTATTGTGTATTGTGAAAGGTTGTTATGATGTATTTTATTGATCACTCTAAGTATTGTTTTGTGTGACCTTTGGTGGATTTGATTTTGCTCCACTCTTATTAGCATCAACCTTTGAAAATGGGGTGGGGGATTGCTTATTGTTGCATTTTTTACCATCTTTCTTTGGAATTTGATTATGTAAGGATCTTCTACCCTCCATCTTACAGGAGAATATGATACTTTGGTGCCTGCAATTCACCCTTTATGATGTATATTAAAACTTTCACTCATGTAATGATTTCAAATATTTGGTAGAGTTTCCACCCACTTTTGCAAAAGTGAGAAAATGATGTTAATTTAGTGTTGAGGATTGAATGAGATTATTTTTGGCTCATCCCCCAACATAATCCCCTACTTAGTTATATGAAGGTGTAATTACATGAATGCAAATTTTTTATGACTATGATGAAATCATCTGGACCCACGGTTTACTACATTCTCCCTAGTGGAGTCACCAATTTGTTGGTTCCGAAAATTGCAAATTGAAAACCCTAAGAGTATGCCAAGTTCTATGGTTAGGCTTACAATGTTTTGGTGAATGAATGGACTCAAACAATATGGTTTAGAACTCACTGCACTTCAGGTTCTGCTAGACCTAGGTGAGTGTACCCTTGACAATAAGGAAGATTATGGATTTAGTGGTTGTGTGTACTTAGATAATCTATTCCCCACTAGAATGTAGATGTGAAATAGATACAAACTAATAACTATTCCTACTCCTAATGTTTGAAATTTGAATGTGTGAATAAGGTTTTTTTGAATTATTGTTTTATAATGAATATGACCAATGTTGTCTATCTACTCGGGGTAACGAAGTCAAGATGTGTATGATAGATGTTTCCTCCCTCTTGGCTTAGCTTGAATTTTTGGCAATTTTCAGATGTTTATTGTTGAAATGAACAAGAAAATTGAGGGGGGGGTGAATCAATTGTCACTAATCTCATTCAAAAATCTCAAACAATTATTAAATACACATCCACTTTAATATATTATTAAGTACGGGCATGAAGTACAAATAACAAAAAGTAATATCAACACAAGAAACACCAAATTTACGTGGAAAACCCAATAAGGGAAAAACTATGGTGAGGATTAACTCACAATATAATAGTAATTACAAAATCGGATACAAAGGCTCACTGCCCAAGATAGGACTCACTGTCTAGATACAAGGCTCACTACCTACAAATAGGACTCACTATCCAAAAGGGAGGCTCACTTCCTATAGATAAATAAAGATAACAAAAAATTCACCAAAAATAGCTTCCACACATTTGTAGCCTTAATTAAAGAATTGCAGACACCATCAACTCACTACTTTCAGTATTCAAACACATTAAAGTACTGCTACCTTAATTCTCTTTCACACACTCTTTCACATATGTTTCTCTTCTCACTTGTTACTTAAAATTTCAACTTCTTGCATTTCACAACATCTTGACTTGTATTTATACCATCTTCAACCTTAGAAACTTTCTCCAAGGTCGGCTACACATTCTTCATTTTACAATTTCAAATTAGGTTGGTGACTCAATATTCCTGTAGTGGATAAGAATGATAGTGAACCAAATTAGTACTTAACTAGGACCCAAAAAAACATTTTGGATCAATCACATGCTTCCTGAATTGATACTTATCCTTCATGTAATGTGTAGACACCAGGCCGGCCAAACCTAATGAAAACACCAATGAACTTTGAAGTACATGCATTTGCAACAAGATGATCACATGTGGATCACATTACATGATTCACCATACACTAGAACACCTCTTAGAAACCTTTAGATTCATCCACAATTTTTTTAAAACTTCCATACAAAGAACACTTTCCACCAGTCCAACCATATTGTACAGACACACATAGTAACTCTAGAACTAGTCTTTTGGAGCACCAAACCATGCACACTCTTTCCAAAGAACAAATAACACCATTACAAGCCTTCTTCCGGATCCACAAGATCTGAAACTAACCAATAGAGGACTGTAGAGTAGAAACATTTCTCCCAGTCCATAGACAAAACAACTCTGCCAAACCAGTTCACACACTAGTGAACACAACTTTCACTCTTCATCAACCTAGAAGTTATAACTTGGGATATATCACCCAAGGATTCCCATAAGAAACACTACAGATCCACATAGGAATAGGATCAACACAAAACAAATGCAAAGAACATTACCGAAGCACATTCAGAATAGACACAATTTTGTCTTCACTATTTATTAATTTTCTAAAAATCACTTCATATCAGCACACCTAAAACACCATAAAGATAGCTCCATGTACTCACAACATCTCAATAGTATCTCAACCATACATGTACTTCCTATAATCACTTGATTCCTTTCTCTACAATAACCTATACTATGTTGAAATCAATGAAAACATTAATGATAACACCACCATACTCATTCATACTTGCAACAATCTCCCCCTTTGTCATTGATGTCAACACATGATGTGAAAAACCATCAAAGACAACATACAAACTCTCCTGCTTCTTCTTCTTCTTCTTTTCAGATTAGACAGCCTACACAACTTTCCTGCACTCTCTTTTCCTTACAAGATTCTCTCTCCCTTTCAACATTTTCAAATATAGATAGGCATTTTCACATGATTCTCTCTCCCCCTTTGACATCAATGGAAAATAAAATTTCTTACATGATTCTTCAGCCATATGATCACCCCCATTATGAGTGCACCCATGAAAAAACACATATCATACATCAACAATGATACTCTCTACTCCCCCTGAAGAGTAGCCCCCAATCATTAGTCCAGATAGATGATGAATATGTAGATCCACTGGACTGATTCACCTCTATGTGCACCTAGTTCAAATAAGGAGGGGAATTAACCCCCAACTTCTCCCTAAGATACTCAAAAATATCCTTGGGAAGAGCCTTAGTAAATATATCTGCAATCTAATCCTTTGTAGGAACATATTCAAGCCTGACTTCATTCTCCAATAACTTATATCTTAATAAATGATATTTGATAGATATATGCTTTGTCCTTGAATGTATTATTGGATTGTTTGAAATATTTATTGCACTTGTATTATCGCAGAAGCTAGGGATAGGCTCATCACACATCACACCTATATCCTTCAATGTTTTCTTCATCCAAAGCACCTGTGTGTAACAATATGTTGCAACAATAGACTCAACCTCTACAGTGGATAAAGAAATTGAATCCTATTTCTTGCTTATCCATGAAACCAACCTCCCTCCAAGAAATAATTCACCACCACTTGTACTCCTTTTTTCATCTACACAACCATCCCAATATGCATCAGTGTAAGCACTCAAAGTGAAATCAATATCCTTAGGATACCACAAGCCATAATCTGAAGGGCCTTTTAGATATTTAAATATCCTCTTCACAACTGTAACATGTGTTTATTTAGGTTATGGTTGGAATATGGCAACTAAAAATACTACATGCATGATATCCATTCTAGTAGTAGTAAGATATAATAGTCCACCAATCATAGATCTATACATGCTCTGATCAACTTTAGGAGATTCATCATCCTTACTTAATTTGCATCCAGTCATCATAGGAGTATAGACCAGTTTGGAATCATCCATTCCAAACTTCTTCAGCAAATTATTTAACATACTTTGATTGTGAAATGAATATGCCCTTATCAATTTGATTCACTTGAATTTCAAGAAAGAAGTTCAACTCACCAATCATAGACATTTGAAACTCCTTTTGCATCTCCTCTGCAAATTTCTTGCACATACCCTTATTTCCTTTAAAAATAATATCATCAACATACACAACCACTATCAACATTTCATTTCCTTCAATCTTGAAATAGAGATTACTCTATGTGGAGCCTTTCCTGAACCTTTGTTGTGTTAAATATCTATCCAAACTTGCATACCATGCTCTGGGAGCCTATTTAAGTCCATATAGTGCCTTTTTCAACTTACAGACCATGTACGGTTTATCTGATAACTAAAATCCCTCCAATTGTTCCATGTACACCTCTTCTTCCAATTCTCCATTTAGGAATGTAGACTTAACATCCATTTGGTATACCTTGAAATATTTGTGAGCAGAGAATAACAAAAACATCTGAATGGCCTTGATTCTTACCATCGGAACAAATGTCTCCTCAAAGTCTATTCCTTCAACCTATGAATAACCTTTGCATACAAGTCTTTCTTTTTTTCTTACTACTTCACCATCTTCATTCAGCTAGTTCCTGAATGCCCATTTTGTACCAATTACATTTTTGTTTATTGGTCTAGGAACTAATTCCCGTGTCTGATTTTTATCTATCTCCTGCAACTCTTCTTTCATTTATCTAACCAAATTCTCATCTTTGCATGCCTCAAACACTGTTTTAGGCTCTATCTTAGAAAGTAGACACAAATTTACCTTCATTGGTACCACTTTACTTCTTGTTGTTACACCTATTCCTTTGTCTGCAATTATATGTTCTTCCAGATGATTCTTCTATACATATTTTGGAGTCTTACGAGCAGGTTTTAGAGTCTCTTCTTCTTCTTTTTCAATTTGTTCTTCTTCTTCCTTATTATCTTCTTGTAGTTGTCCACAAATAGGTTCATCTAGTTCAACTTCACTTGTTTCAACTGGTCTATGCATATCTTCATCAAATTTTCTATATGTACTTTCAACTATCTTTCTCAGTCTTTTATTGTAGAATTTATATGCTTTGTTATTAGTTGAATATCCAAGGAAAATACCTTCATCACATCTTGCATCAAACTTTCTAGGGTTCTCATCATCTCTTTTAATATAACATCTACTTCCAAACACCTTAAAGTACTTAACAGTAGGAATCTTTCTAGTCCACAATTCATAAGGAGTCTTTGTTTTGTTACCTCTGATCCGAACTCTGTTAAGAATATAAAAAATAGTGTGGATTGCTTCTCTCCAGTCATCATTAGGTGCATTTTCCTCTTTCATCATAGTCCTTCCATCCTCTTGAATAGTCATTCAATTGAGGAGTTCTAGGAGCAGAAAAATATCTATTTATACATTGATTTTCACAAAATGTATTAAACTCACTGGAATGAATTCTCCACCTCTATCAGACCTTAAACAGTTGATTCTCAAATCACTTCATTCTCTACCCTCACCTTGAACACTTTGAATCTATCTAGAGCTTGATATTTCTCCCTAAGAAACGCAATCCATGCCATTCTAGAATAATCATTAATAAAAAGCATAAAATACTTGTCACCATTAAGACTTTCTATGCTTGTGGGACCATAGAGGTCTGTATGAATCAGTTCCAACATTTTGGTAGTTGATTGTTATTTTCCTTTAAAACTAAATCTTGTTAGTTTTCCCAATTGACAACTTCTGCAAACAATATTGGTAGGCTTTGTGATTTTAGGAAAATCCCTAACAACATCTCTTGAACTAATCATGATCAAATTTTCAAATTTTACATGTCCCATCCTCCAGTGCCATATACAACTTTCACTAACTAGAGACACAAAACACTAACCATCAACACCCTTAAGTTGATAAATGTTTCCATATGTTCTTTCTACAGCTATCACAGCTCTAGACCCTTTTCTGATCTCATAGGTATTATCCTAGAATGAAAGTTTAAATCCTTTGCTACACATTTGTCCAACACTCAAAATATTATGCCTTAATCCCTTAACATAATAGACATCATTAGTACTATGTTTTCCATCAAAACTAATTGTTCACCAGAATCATCTCCAAACATGACTATTCCTCCATCATACTTTTCAAGTTTAGTAAACTTAATTTTGTCTTTGATCATATGATTTGAACAACCATTGTCAAGTACTCAATAATCTTCATCTTGTCTAGCATGAAAGGCAGTAATGAGAGTACCTTCCATCTCATCCTTCTTGGTTTTTGGACCACATTCCCTTGCAAATATTCCATAGTTAGTAGACATAGATTTATTCTCCAATGCTAGAAGCAAGAATTCATCTTTATCATCCTCAAAATAATATTCATCATCATAAATTTCAGCATCTTCTCTAACATAATACAATTTCTTGAAATTTGTGTCCCTTTTGTCTTTATTATCTCTATTCTTTTTGTGTATGGATTTATTTGGACATATTGAAACATAGTGACCAATATTTCCAGAACTGAAACATTTAAAAGGTAACATACCTTTGTACTTACCGATACCTTTCTTCAACTTCCTTGTAAAATTTGCTTCTTGTTGCAAGTATGGATGTGTTTGGTGTTGTTGTCATTAATATTGTCATTGATGTCAACACAGTTCAAGTTGTTTACAGATGGTATTTGTATAGTTGAGATACTATAGAAGTTCTTAGAGTACATGGACCTATATTTATGAAGTTTCAGTTGTGTTTTTGCCAAGTGCTTTTGAGAAAATTTGAGAAATAATGAAAGCAATGTTGAATTGTGTTCTGAGTGTGCTTCGGTATTGTTATCTGCATTTTTTCTATGTTGATCCTATGCCTGTGTGGATCTTTAAGTGTGTTTATAAGCTTCAATGGATAATATATCTCAAATTTTAGCTTTTGGTTCGATGGAGAGTAAGAGATATGTTCATCAATGTGTGAACTGGTTTGGCAGAACTATCTATTTGTGGACTGGGAGAAATGTTTTGGTTCCACAGTCTTTTGATATTTGGTTTCAGATCTTGTGGGTCTAGGAGATGGTTCTTTCTGATGGTTTCTATATTTTGAGAAATGTGTTTGTAATTTGGTGCTCTAGAAGACCTGCTCTAGAGCTCCTGTGATTTATTGGTTGGTTTGTTTGGACTATTGAAGATTTTTATGTGGATGAAGTTTGTTGTAATTATTGCGGATGTATATGAGGTATTCTCAGAGATGGAAAAATTTCTAGTGAAGCATGTTATGTGATCCACGTGTGATCATCTTGCTAGAGATGCATGTACTTCAAGATCATTGGTGTTTTCATTAGGTTTGGCCGACCTAGTGTCTACACGTTACATTAAGTTTGTGCATCAAATTAAGGAAGCATGTGTTTGATCCAAGATATTTTTTGGGTCCTAAATTAAGAATGTAATTGGTCCTCTCTCATTCTTATCCACTGCAGGAATGTTGAGGAGTGACCTATTTTTAATTTATAAATGAAATTGTATAGCCAACCTTAGAGGATGTTTCTAAGGTTGAAGATGGTATAAAATAAAATCAAGTTGTAGTGAATTGATAATCCATCCATCATTTTTGATTTGAGAAAGAGAAGTGTGTGAACAAGTGGGAAAAGCAAAGTGTGCAAGTGTCAATTGAGGCAACGGTACTTTATTGTGTTAGATTCCTAAAAGTAGTGAGCTAATGGTGTCTACAATCTTCTAATCAAAGTTGTGAAGTGTGTGGAACCCTTGTGGTGGATCTTTATCTATCTATTTTTCATTTTATGTTGGCAGTGAGCCTCCTTCTGGATAGTGAGTCCATCTTAAGACAGTGAGCCCTTAATATGGGTAGTGAGCCTTTGTATCTTGGCAATGAGCCCTCTGGCAGTGAACCTTTGTATCCGATATTGCATTACTACTATATTGTGAGTTAATCCTCATCGTGGTTTTTCCCTTATTGGGTTTTCCACTAAATCTGGTGTTTGCTTTATGTTATTTGCATTTCATGTTCACACTTAATAATAGATTGAAGGTAAAGTGAAATTGATTAAGTTTAGGGGTAAATAATTTGATACAACTGATTCACTCCCCTCTTAGTTGTCTTATGCATTTCAAAAATTGGTATCAGAGCTTTGGTTCCTTGGTGAAAAGATTAACCACTTGAGTTAGATTAGATGGCGCACAAGTTGTAGATTTCTATTTTTGATGGAGCTGAGTACAGCGATTTGAAAGAACATATGAGAAGTTATTTGGTTTCAATTGGTTTCTAGACCTGGAAAGCTATGGAGACAAAGTACGTTAAACTTGTTTTTGGACCTTCCTTTTCTGATGAGATTGTAGCTTATGAGGAGAATGAAAGAGCGAGGTATGCTATCTTCATTGGTCTATCTAAAACTGAAAGAAAAAAAATCATTTCTCTAGCTACTACACATGAAGTATGGGAAAATTTGAAAGACATTTATGAAGGGAATGATAGAGTAAAGTTGTCTAGGAAACTAACTGCTAAGAAAAAAATTGAGAACTTGAGGATGGAAGACAAAGAAGATATTGCAAGCTATTATCAGAGATTTGAACTTATAGCAACTGAAATCAAGAATCAAGGAGGTACCATGCCAGATGAAGATATAATTGAGAAGATCTTGATGACCCTATCGAACAATTACAGTGACAAAGTATCTGCTCTTGAAGAATCATATGATCCAAAGACATTTACTAAGGATCATCTATTTGATGTATGGACTGCATTCGAGATGAAAAAAATTGCAAGAGAGAAGGAGAAGACTGAAACTACTTTTAAATCCATCAAGATAAAAGATGACTCAGATGAAGATGATACAAAAGATCTGGAAGAAAATTTCATAAGGAGATTAAAGAAAGGTACTGGTAAATACAAAGGTAAGCTGCCTTTTAAGTGTTTCAATTGTGGAAATTTTGGTCATTATGCACCAAGATGTCCTAATAGAACTACACACAAGAAGAACAAGGATAGTAACAATAATTACAAAGACATAAAGGATAAGAAGTTCAAGAAGTTGTATTATGTCAAAGAAGATGCATTAATTTCTAATGATGAATCTAACTTTAAGGAAGATAAGGATGAATAATTATTTCTAGCTCTGTAAAATAAAGTTATCTGGTCCAGAGAAGAAGGTACTCTGGTGGCTTCTTTCCATGCTAGACAAGATGAAGAATTTTGGGTAATTGACAGTGGATGTTCAAATCATGTGACTAGAGATAAGAGTAAGTTTACTAAACTTGAGAAGTATGATGGAGGTATAGTCATGTTTGGAGATGAATTTGGTGCTAAGATTTTTGGTAAAGGAACAATTAGTTTTGATGGAAAACATAATACTGATAATGTCTATTATGTAAAAGGTTTAAGGAATAATCTCTTAAGTGTTGGACAAATGTGCAGAAAATGTTTTAAGCTTGTGTTTTAGGATAACACTTGTGAGATTAGGAAAGAATCTGGAACTATGTTAGCAACTAGAAGAAGAAATCATGGAAACGTACATCAACTTAAGGGTGTTGATGGTCAGTGTTTTGTTTCTCAGATCAATGAGAGTTGGCTCTGGTACCAAAGGATGGGACATGTGAATTTTGATAATTTGATCAGGATCAGTTCCAGGGAAGTTTTCAGAGATCTACCTAGAATCATAAAGCCCTCAAATTAAATCTGTAGAAGTTGTCAAATGGGAAAATAGACAAGGAACAATTTTAAAGGAAAGGATCAATCATCTACCAGAACACTAGAATTAATCTATACAGACCTCTGTGGTCCTACAAGAATATGAGGCCTAAATGGTGACATGTAATTTATGCTCTTAATTGATGATTACTCTAGGATGACATGGGTTACATTTCTTAGAGAAAAGGCTCAGGCTCTTGATAAATTCAAAGTATTTAAGGCAAGAGTAGAAAATGAGGCAAAACTGAAAATAAAATGCTTAAGGTCTGATAGAGGTGGAGAATTTACATCTAGTGAGTTCAATGCATTCTATGAAGAGCATGGAATAAAAAGACATTATTATGCTCCTAGAACCCCCCAACAGAATGGAGTTGTGGAGAGCAAGAATTAGATTGTTCAAGAGGCAGCCAAAAAAATGATGAAAGAAGCAAATGTTCCTGATGTGTATTGGAGAGAAGAAATCCACACTACTGTTTACATTCTTAATAGAGTTTAGATCAGATGTAACATCACTAAGACCCCTCATGAGTTATGGACTGGTAAGACTCCTACTGTTAAATACTTTAAGGTATTTGGAAGTAGATGTTACATTAGAATAGATGAAGAAAATCTTGGAAAGTTTGATGCTAGATGTGATGAAGGAATTTTTCTTGGATATTCAAATAACATCAAGGCATACAAATGCTTTAATAAGAGACTAAGAAAGATAATTGAAAGTGCTAATGTGAAGGTTGATGAAGCTGTGTATACACTAGTGGAAATAACTGAAGTTGAACCTGATGATCCTATTTGTGATAATGTACAAGAAGAAGAAAAGGAAGAGAAAGAAAAAAGTGATGAAGAAGAAATTTCAGAACCTGCACCTAAGACTCCCAAATATGCAAAGAGAAATAATCTGGAGGAACAGATAATTGGAGACATAAGTGAAGGAGTGATGCATTCTAGAACAAAGCACATATCTAAAAAGTATAAATTATTGAGGGGGAAGATATTGCGGAATGAAGTTAGACTTGAATATGTACCTATCAAGGAACAAATTGCTGACATATTCACTAAGGACCTTCCGAAGGATACTTTTGATTATCTCAGAGGGAATTTAGGGGTTACTTCCCCTCATTCTTTGAACTAAGTGCACATGGAGGTGCATCATTCCAATGGATTCATAGACTCTTTTGTTCTTGACTGACAATGGAGGTCTACTCCTCAGGGGGAGTAGAGAAGTGCATTGTTGCAGTATGTGATATGGATGCACTCCTAAGGGGGAGTGAACATAGCTTTATATGCGAAGAATTTACTTTTCCATTGATGTCAAAGGGGGAGAGAGTGTTCATGTGAAAATTTGATGCTTGTGTAGGTTGTCACTTCTAAAAATCATGTATGCATTTCCTTGATGGTTTTTCACATCATGTGTTACCATCAATGCCAAAGGGGGAGATTGTTGCAAGTATGGATGTGTCTAGTGTTGTTTTCATTAATGTTGTCATTGATGTCAACATGATTTAGGTTTTTTTTAGATGTTATTTGTATATTTCACATACTGTAGAAGTGGCTAGAGTACATGGAGCTATATTTATGAAGTTTCAATTGTTTTTTTGCCAAGTGCTTTTGAGAAAATTTGAGAAATAATGAAAGAAGTGTTGAATTGTGTTATGAGTGTGTTTCGGTATTGTGCTCTGAATTTTTCCTATGTTGATCCTAAGAATATGTGGATTTTTAACTATGTTCATAAGATTCAATGGATAATATATCCCGATTTTTAGCTTCTGGTTCGATGGAGAGTAAAAGATATGTTCATCGGTGTGTGAACTAGTTTGGCAGAACTATCTATTTGTGGACTAGGAGAAATGTTTTGGCTCCACAGTCTTCTGATATTTGGTTCCAAATCTTTCGGATCTAGGAGATGGTTCTTTCCAATGGTTTCTATGTTCTGAAAAACATGTTTGTAATTTGGTGCTCCGAAAGACCTACTCTAGAGCTCCTACAATTTATTGGCTGGTCTAGTTGGACTATTGAAGAGTTTTATGTGGATGAAGTTTGTTGTAATTGTTGTGGATGTATATGAGGTATTCTTAGAGATGGAAAAATTTCTAGTGAAGCATGCTATGTGATCCATGTGCGATCATCTTGCTAGAGATGTGTGTAGTTCAAAGATCATTGGTGTTTTCATTAGGTTTGGTCGACCTGGTGTCTACACGTTACATTAATTTTGTGCATCAAATTAAGGAAGTGTTTGTTTGATCCAAGATATTGTTTGGGTCCTAAATTAAATATGTAATTGGTCCTCTCTCGTTTGTATCCACTATGGGAATGTTGAGTATCTAACCTAGTTTTAATTTGTAAATGAAATTGTATAGCCGACCTTGGAGGATGTTTCTAGGGTTGAAGATGGTATAAAAGAAAATCAAATTGTAGTGAATTTATAATCCATCCATCATTTTTTATTCGAGCAAGAGAAGTGTCTGAATAAGTGTGAAAAGTAGAGTGTACAAGTGTGAATTGAGGCAGCAATACTTTATTGTGTTAGATTCTTGAAAGCAGTGAGTTGATCGCATCTACAATCTTCTAATCAAAGTTGTGAAGTGTGTGGAACCCTTGTGATGGATCTTCATCTATCTCTTTTTCATTTTCTATTGGTAGTGAGCCTCCCTCTAGATAGTGAGTCCTTCTTAAGGTAGTGAGCCCTTAATCTAGGTAGTGAGCCTTTGTATCTGGGCAGTGAGCCCTGCGGGAGTGAGCCTTTGCATCCGGTATTGCATTACAACTATATTGTGAGTTCATTCTCACCATGGTTTTTCCCTCATTGGGTTTTCCACGTAAATTTGGCGTCTCTGGTGTTTTTTTTATGTTATTTACAATTCATGTTCACACTTAATAACAGATTGAAGATAAAGTGGAATTAATTAAGTTTAGAGGTAAAGAAATTGATACAACTGATTTACCCCCCCTCTCAGTTCTCATGTATTTCAACACTTCCAACTCCTCTGAAATTTCACTATCCGAATCATCTTTTGTCTTATTGGCTTTGAAGGCTATTTCTATTTTCTCCTTTTCTTTTCCAAACTTCCTCATCTCAAACGCAGTTAAGGTGCAAAATATCTATTGTTTAGTGAATTTCTTTGGATCATACACTTCCTCAATAGCTGAGACCTTGTCACTATAGCTCTCAGGTAGGGTCATCAAAATATTCTCTATTACATCTTTATTTGTCAGAGTACCACCTTGATTTTTTATTTCATTTGCTACAATATCAAATCTCTGAAAGTAGCTTGCAATTTCTTCACCTTCTTCCATTTTGAAGTTCTCATATCTGCGCTTTGTTGTTAGCTTCTTTGATAATTTGACTCTATCATTTCCTTCATAGATATCTTTCAACTTTTCCCACACTTCATAAGTAGTGCCTAATGAAATAAATTTTGTCCTCTCAATCTTAGATAAAGCACTATAGATTACATACCTTGCTTTTTTATTTTCCTCATAGGAAGAAATATCATCTTCTGAAGAAGGACTACCTGTTAGCTCAATATATTTTGTCTCAAAAAATTTCCAAGTCTTGAATCCAAGAGAGATCAGGTAAACTCTCATCTGCACTTTCCAATGACTATAGTCAGATCCATCAAACATAGGGATTTCTTATTTGTGTACCATGAGATCTACCTCAAGAGGTTAAGCTCTTTTCTGAGGAACAAAATATTTGATACCGATTGTTGAAATACGCAAGACAATTGAGAGGGGGGGTGAATCAGTTGTCACCAATCTCATTCACAATTCTCAAATAATCATTAACTCCACATCCACTTTAATCTGTTATTAATTATGAGCATGAAGTGCAAATAAAAAAAAGTAATATCAACACAAGAAACACCAAATTTACATGGAAAACCCAATAAGGGAAAAAGAACGGTGAGGATTAACTCACAATATAATAGTAATTGCAAAACTATATACAAAGGTTCACTGCCAAAGGGCTCATTGTCCAAGATATGACTCACTGTCCCAATACAAGGATCATTTCCTACATATAGGACTCACTGTCCAGAAGGGAGGCTCACTGTCTATAGATAAAGAAAGATAACAAAAAATCCACCACAACAACTTCCACACATTCATAGCCTTAATCAAAGAATTGCAGACACCATCAACTCAGTACTTTTAGGAGTCAAATAAATTAAATTACTGTTGCCTTAATTCACTTTCACACACTCCATCACATCTATTTTTATTCTCACTTGTCACTTCTTAAACTTTTGGCTTCTTGCAATTCACATCTTGACTTGTATTTATACAATCTTCAACCTTAGAAACTTTCTCCAAGGTTGGCTACACATTCTTAATTTTAAAATTTCAAATTAGGTTGGTGACTCAGCATTCATGTGGTTGATAAGAATGAGAGTGGATTAAATTAGTTCTTAACTAGGACCCATATTAACATCTTGGATAAATCACATGCTTTCTTAATTGATACATATCCTTCATGTAACGTGTAGACACTAGGTCGGCCAAACCTAATGAAAATACCAATGAAATTTGAAGTACGTGCACTCACAACAAGATGATCACATGTGGATCACATAACATGCTTCAACATACATTGGAACAACTCTTAGAAACCTTTAGATTCATCCACAAAAACTGTAACAAATTCCATACATAGAACACTTTCCACCAGTCAAACCATACTGTACAAACACACATAGCAAACTCTAGAACTAGTGTTCCAGAGCACCAAACCACGAACACTTTTTCGAAAACACAGATAACAACATTAGAAGCCTTCTTCTAGATCCTCAAGATCTGAAACAAATCAACATAGCACTGCAAAGAAGAAACATTTTTCCTAGTCCACAGACAAACAACTCTGACAGACCAGTTCACACAATGGTGAACACAACTTTCACTCTTCATCAACCTAGAAGCTCTAACTCAGGATATATTACCCAAGGATGCCCATAAGCAACACTAAAGATCCACACAAGAATAGGATTAACACAGAAGAAATGCACAACACATTACCAGAGCACGTTCAGAACACACACAATTCTATATTCACTATTTATTAATTTTCTCAAAAACACTTCATATCAGCACACCTGCAACACCATAAAGATAGCTCCATGTACTCACAACATATCTATAGTATCTCAACCATACATGTACCTCTTGTAATCACTTGATTCCTTTCTTTGCAACAACCTGTACTATGTTGATATCAATGACAACATTAATGAAAACACCACGATACTCATTCATACTTGCAACATTTATACCTTGTATGAACATGGAAGGTTGTCAATTACTAGGCTCTTCTTACAAATCCCAATGATATCTTCCCAAGTTACTATGACTGTTTGAAAGGATTTTAAATATTTCTTGAAGGAAACCAGTTAAGATGATTTATTTAAAAGGATTTTAATTCTGGACATAAACCAATTAAAAGGAATCACTTAAAAGGAATTTAATTCTTTCTTGCAGAAACCAATCAACATGAATCGCACAAAGGCAACAAATGTGTCTTGAAAAAATAATTATATGCTTGATACATTCAATTTGAATAAAAGGGAAAGCCAATCTGGAGATAGAAAGATAACTTATATAAATCAATATCAACAAATAATTGAACAAAATAATGTCGGCCACCAGATTAAAGCTTCTTCTCCATTGATTTTCTTTAGAAATTTATATAGTTCATATCAGAAGTCTTTGTTTCAAAATTATTTCCTATCCTTTTAATCTATCCTACTATCCACCTATCTATTTTTCATGATGATCAAAGTGAGGTTTTGGTTTCCTTCTTATAGACAAAAAAGCAACAAGCTTTAGACCTTTTCAAAATGCCTCATCGATTATGAAAAACTAAAGCTTAATTATCATTGTTTAGCGTAAAGTAATGAAATAAGAAAAAATTGCAAATTAACAAGAGATGAAGTTTGAAGCATTTGTGAGATACTAAATTATGTTAATCTCCACGAGGTTCCCATGATCACTTAAGATATAGTCAAGGCCCTTTCTCCTTGATAATATATCCAATGTTATTTGCTTTGTAGCCTTAAATAGTATGTTCATTCCTCGGGAGGTGCCAAATATGTTTGTTCCCATTGGTACACCATATAATCATTCAACCCTTTGTGTTCTTGAATTTTTGTCATGTTGGACAGTTGAGTTTTCCATCTGCCATTTAGTAATGCTCTATCCTATGCAATAAATCTTGAATATCTAGAGTCTAATGCAATCATTCCATCAAGTATTATATTAAAATCTGAACATTAATGTCATCATTTTTTTGTAGATGAGTGATACAATTGGGGACCACCTAGTTAAACTCACTTTTACAACTAACACGATCCTTCACTTGATCATTCTCTCTGACCATTTTTGGTACAAATGATTATGTGATTGTGATAAAAGATTCTATTCCTGCATTTATTTTCTGACCTTCTCCTGATACATACATAAACTCATCACTCACCATCTTCACTATCCTTTCTATTGGCTTTAATGTTGTAGACGCATCCATTCTTCTTTGTTAAACTTTGCACATCATGCCGAACGTATGATGGATGGGTTGTCATTTTTTGAATAGAGGGTCTAGGATAAGAGTATGAATCTTCATTTGTTCTATTGTTTTGGATAAAGAGACATAACATTCATATATAATTTATATTTTGTCCACCATTATCTAGATTCTATACTCTAAGACCTTTTTCTAATATACCATAAATTTGTTCTGTTACCTCTTTGTTGGTCTCTTCATTGCACCCCTTCAAGTTTTAAATTCCTTGTTTTCAAGCTTCTAATTGCTCATTGGAGAAATTTCCAATCCTTTGATATACTACCATTTGAGTACTATAAGAGGGGCCTTCTCCTTTTAGCTATTGCTTCAACTTCACATTTTCTATGTACAATCTATTTACTTCATCATTCATACTTGTTTGAGACCCCTCATACTCTATGAGTTTATTCTCCAGTTTTTTGATAGCTACTCTTGTGAACATTGTAGAATGTATGGTCATGGTGGTTGCTTCCAAAGCTGAGGTGTCTTTGAGATTTATAACCATGGAAATTCCTTTCATTTCTTGCACAATGTTTAGCAACTTAAGCTTCTGAGTATTCTTTTTCTTAGCCCAAAATGCTAAGGTTTCCATTTTCGGACTGTAGCCAATTCCACTCATGCCCTCTTTAGAATCAAACTTATCCATTTGCATGGGGTCTTCTTGGTTTCTCACTTGGTCAAGTAAGAACATTTTCCTTAAATCTATCCCTAATATGAGCAAGATATTACTTCTTATCACTATCTAACTAGATTCCTATGGATTGATATTTATTTCACCTATCTTGAGTTCTTTGAGGCCTAGGAAACAATTTCATCATGTTGGGAATGATTGCCACCTATCTTATTTATTTGAACATTTTCTTCAAATTCCTTCATCTTTACTTTAATCCAAAAATCTTTAAATTCATGGGTCTGAATGAACTCATTATTTTCTATGAATCTAAGGGTTGCTACCATTCTTTCATTATCTTGCATATCTTGTTCACCTTCTTCAAGTACATCAACTCTTTCTTCAGGTTTATGATCTGTTGTTTCATGGGGTGGTCGATCAACTTCAATGTCACCTTTTAATTGTGATGGGTATGTGCAGGATCATCATGGAAAAAACAGGCCCTTAAGTGGCAATAAAATTTTAAAAATCAGAGTTAGGAAACTTGACGTAAAAATTTGAATAAGTTATCTATATTATTTCAAGAATATGTAAGAGTAGAATCTATAGCAAACTGAATGTAGTTTCTAAATTACTAGGTTTTTTTTAAAAAAAAAAAAATCTATTTGGTGAAAATTTGAAATTTCAATGCAGTAGTACTTAAATTTCAGGGAGAAAATAAGAAGTAGGTGTTTGTCTAACCACCCTAACCACAATAAAATGATAATATTTTTTTATAAGATTTTAGATATAACTAGGGGACTCATGTCCGGATGTGATGCATATTTTTTTGTAATTTGTTTCTAAGTAAATAATTAATTATGATTTTTTTATTAAATTTTTTAAAAATTATAAAAACTCGTATGTCTAACCACCTTAACTTAGTCAAAACTTCATGAAATTCAATTTTTTTTTTTAATCCTATAGTATGCGAAGCATAGAATGTGACGCATATTTCGGATTCAAAAAATGTGATACCGTTTGAAAGTTATAGATGTTTTTCAATCAGCCTATCAATAAGGAATTTAGTCGTAATTCAAATACAAAATGAATAATAATTATTTATTAAATTCAAAGTAAAACATAATTTATGTTGGTAGAAAAATGAAAATCTCCTTTAAAAACCCTTTTCATTTCATCAATTTTGGGAAAAAAAAAGTCGTCAGCCACATGGGTCATCATATCACTTAGATATCACCACTTTTTGGCCCATCATGATCCTGCACATACCCTAATAGCATATATGTGACTTCTTCAGTATTCCCAACCCCTTCACTCATCTCATATGGCACTAAGGGCTCATGTTCTTGCATTTTTTTACTTTTTGGCTTCTGGCTGCTCAAGGAGTGAATATGATGAATCATACTGTACTGAAACCTCATCTTGGGGTTCTTATATTACAATAGTCTTTGGCCTCTTGGTAGCTACCTTGGTGGATTTCTCTTACTCCTTTTGTGCTCATCCATACAACTTATCAAACTTATTAATCAAAAGATTGATCATCTTGATGGGATCTGTTTCTTCTATGTAAAATCCTTGGAAATTATTAGCCATTTTCTTTCTTCTCTCCTCCAATCTTACTAATATGTCCCATTTTCTTCTTCTTTTGTGTACATCCTAGCGAGTAAGAAAATTCCTTATCACATATTCCTCATAGTCAACTTCATGGGTGATCCTAGTTTTTTCAAGGAGTGTTTGGTTAATGAAATTCATGTGACCCTCAGGGTCGAAGACCATCCCTTCCCTAGATATTAAGGGATATCTTGTCTTGAAGAATGTCTGCAATTCCTTCAGAGTATCTAATCCATTAGACAAATCCCCATAGACTATCAAATTAGGTAAAAAGGTGCCTTTATTCTATTTATGCATAAGTTCCTTCTCCATCCAGATCATCTGCCACATGAATTCTAGAAAGGCCAATCAAATAGGAACAAATTTGGGTAAGATATGAGAGGATTGAGGACATCCATACACTCTTCTTATTGTGGTATTGGGAAATAAGAACCAATCCCATAGGTTATGAGTATGCCCTTGTTTTGTTCTAAGGGTCTTAATAATTGTAGAATTGGTGTATGTAATCTTGGATACCCATGGCCAAGGACTATCATAATTCTAAGTATAAAATCTTCATAGAAAATCACAAAATTAATTTTTCTACACTTGTTATCCCATAAGTAACACTAGTTTTGGATAGGTAGTTGATTACCCTACTTATCTATCATACCCAAACACATTCTTTGATTCCATCTAATTTTGTTTTGATATAAAATTAAATGACACAACAAGGAGTAACACCTAAAATTGATAGGTGCTTTATCCTCTTTTACTTGCATGAATCCATCATGTAATGATTTCTCAATAAATGAAGTAAATTCATACTCAAGATTGGTTTCAGGTTTTTGGATCCTCATTACTAGCATCATTAGGCTAACTAGCATGTTTTCTTTAGCATCTATCCCTAGAATTTGACATAAAGAAAAGTAAGTTCTTTTAAAATACAACTGGAAATAATTAACAATAAATTGCTTAACACAAGAGAATGAAATAGGTATTCTTCTGTTATTTTCTCCCCTCTTCATATGCATCAGAACTTTATCGCTTCTATAAGTTTTTTTCAAACTATTGTATTCCTCTTCACTCCCCTAAAGGTCGAATTTGGTAAGGGCCTATTTGTTTTGTTTGAAGCATTCCACAATGACAACTTTGATAAGTGTTATTAGTGGTGAACCATCCATCATTTTCACTATTTTGTAAGCTGAGTGGTAGTTTTTTGCCAATACTCTAATGAATTCAACATCGATGAAAAACTTGGGGATAATCAATTTGGCCAAATCTAGATTCCAAGGGTGTGATATTGGAACCTTATCATTTCTTTTCACATAAAAGTACCAAAATAAATTGCAACCTAAAATAGGATGATTGCATCCATACACCCCTGAGTTATGTCCCTAACGACCTTCTTAAATCCTTTATCTATTGACTCAGGTGGAATATCTAGTATAGACTATTGTAAAGATCTCTTCCGAGGTTCTTCCTTCTTAATTTCACCTATTCTGGGTGGCATGTTTGAAAAAAAAAAATTCTATTTAAAATTTTCACACCTTCATACTACAAATTTTTAACTCAAAGGTTCTAGAATGCACTTACCTGGTAATAGTTACAGAGCCTTCTTCTTCAAAATTTCTTAGCTCCCAGCTCGATGAAAATTCTTTGCAATCGATTGCTAAAATGAGCATTGAGTTCTATTTTATCTGCCTTTGGGTTGAGTCATTTCCACATTTATGTTGTTCTTGTGTAAAATATTTCATAATTGGCTTATATTTCCATTTTGAATATCCATCATCAATCTTGGATGATCAGACATTTTTTTGGTAGTGGTTATGATTATCACTAGAATTGATATAAATGCCTTCCCAAACTTGTACCACAATACAACCACCAATCCTTTTGATCTATGCGAAATGGCAATGTTATATTATATGCTTATTATAACCATCTTGCTATACTGCTAGCTTGATGCATAATATTTACTTCCATTGTGATGTCATGACTTAGTTAATCTTTCACCTTCATACCATAGATCACATATATGACTAAGGTTCCTTCATTGCAAGATAGAAGGGAACTTACCACTATGCTGCAAACTCTTTCAAGTTCTAATTATTCTCATTGCGAGACTATGATTTGAATTAATTCTTCATCACTATACTGCACAACTCTTTTTTGATGTGATTTGTATATTGCAGGATGGTGGGCTAAGTTGATTGGTACCGCCATACCGTACATATCTATCTTTCTTTATACATTGCTTGTGTGGAGTATCTGTTTATATATTATGACACTGCTATACCACATCTCCTTTTAGTGTTGTTATATCTTGACTATTGTACAATAGGTTAGATTATGGTGGTTAAGTTTTGAATATGTCGCACTACCACATGGCTCACTTTGTATCTTTATGACTCACCACAAGTATGTGGTGCAAGTTAATTCCTACTACTAAACCATGTTGCCTTCTAGGTGAATTTTGTTGTATGGCCATGCCTGAGTGCATCATATATCTTACCTCTCCATACAATTGAAATCTGTTATGACTACATGATTACTTTTTCGGTGGTGCACTTAAGTGTTTTTATACATATTAGTGATTAAAAAGGATTCTAGAATAAAACATATATGACAAATTTTCTCAAATCTTTTTATAAGGCCTTTTCAATGTTAGTCAGACCTAAAAAAAATATTTACAAGATGGGTTTCCTTGTGGATTTTGCAAGGTTAAGGTTTCACATGGTAGTGCAGTCATGCAAATTTTGAAGGTTCTAATAGTGGCTCTTGTTGGGGATGAATGACTATGAAGTCATTGCAATAATCCCAAAGTATTCTCTAGGACACAGACCATGGGTGAGAGATAGAAAAAGAAAGAAGAAAAATCCTAAACTACTATGCATGGAAATAATTTTTAAGAAAATAAGAATTTCAAGAATTGTCCATGCACTGGAAATTTTTGTTCTTCACCAATCATATTTTGTAAGAAGTATGAATCCTCACCACATTTTATAGTAATGGCAAATGGGCCCAACCATAGTGCTTCAAACTTCCCATGCTTCCATTAGTCTTGGTTTCTAGCGTTCCACATGAGGACCATATCATCAACCTTAAAATTTCTATCTTTTTCCCTTTTGTCAAATAGATTTTTCATTTGTAACTACATTTTCTCATTTTTCTCCCAAGCTTGTGACCCGATTTCATCTATTTCAGCTAACTGTTCCATCCTCTCTTCCATAGGTTTAGGGATATCCAAATCCTCTTGTAAGATGAGCTTGTAGACTAGTAATAGGTTATGCATTGGAAGTCTATCTTGGGCTCCATAAACTAACTCAAGAGGGGACTTTCTGGTAGCCTTCTTCATAGTAAATCTATCTTCCCACACTACAAGTCTGAACTTGTAAGCTCGTGCTTTCTTGTTATTATCTAACATCCTTTTGATTATCTTTATCATGCCTTTGTTGCTAGATTTTTCCTGTCCATTTTCTTGAGTATGATATGGTGAAGCATATGAAATCATCATGCCATAGGATTCAAAAAACTTTAATTCAACGAACGTGAAGCACATGCCATTATTTGTAATGAGTCTCATAGGAACCCCAAATCTAGTGATGATGTTTTCTAATAGGAAATTAATTACAACTTTGTTAGTGGCTCATTTTTTTTGAATTGCCTCTATCTATTTTGTAAAGTAATCAGTGGCCACCAATATCCATCTATGCCCACCAGTATATTTATCTATGGTTTCCCCTATAAAATAAATTCCTCATTGATGAAAAGGGGCTTTAACCTACATAGGTCTTAATGGCAAAGCCCCATGATAATTCATTTTTTTTGGAGAACTTCTGACATGCTTCACACTTTCTGACATATCTATGGTAATCATTGAAGACTTTGGGCCAATAGTATCCTGACCTTAATATCTTGTGTACAGTGGTTTTTGTTGAGAAATTTCCTCCACACACTCCTTTATGAATTTATTTCAATGTGTACTCAACTTGTGATTCATCCAAAAATAGTAAAAGGATACTATCATTATTCTTCCAATATAGATCCCCATTTATAAACACATATTTTGTTGCTTGGAGTTTTAAGGTTCTTTTTTGCTTATCATTAAAATTTTCAGGACACTTCATATGTTTGAGATATTATGCTATATTAGTGTACCATGGTGTATGCTCAATACTTGAAATTATTTGATCTTCCTCTTCAACATTGCAAACTTGTGTAGCTTCCAAGTTGGATTGTGTCATTAATTTAGCTAAACTTTGTCCTCTTACCAATTTTGTGATTTTGATATCAATATTGAATTCTTGGATTCAAATTATCCATCTACACGTTCTTCTTGTGGCCTTAGTTTTTACAAACACATCTTTAACTGCAACATTTGGTACATGTACAATTACTTCTGCCCCTACCAAGTAAGGCTTGAATACCTTGACCCCCTTTACCAATGCGTAAGATTTATTCTTAGCGATATCATATTTCAGTTCTTCCACTTGAAGTGATTTGATAAAAAATGGGATAGGATATTCATATCGTTCTTCATTCTTTTGTAACATTACAAATGCAACCATATGAAATGATGCAAGGGAGAAAATATGAAATGGTTTATCAAAGTCTATGGAATTTAATACATGGGATTACTTAATTTCTCTTTTAATTGAATCAAATGCATCAATGGCTTTTTTTTTCCAGTGAACTTTTCAACCTTTCTTCAGCACCTTTGAGATTGGCTTCACAATCTTAGCAAAATTTGAAGTAAACCTCCTGAAAAAGTTAATTTGTCTAGAGAAAGACTAGATGACCTTTACAATTTTTGGGATGGGAATCTTATCAATGGATTCCACTCTTTCAGGATCAATTCTTACTCCATCTTTTGAGACTATATGTCCCAAAAATTTACCTTCTGTCACTAGAAAATGACACTTCTTTGGATTCAAGGATATGCCATATTCTATTTCCTTGATAAAGATATTTTCTAGATGTGCATAGTGATCTTCATCCCTTTTGGAATATGCTATCAAATCATCTTGGTAGACCACCATTATGGTATTGATCATATCAGCAAAGGCTACATCCATAGCCCTTTGAAATGTTGCTCCTACATTAGTGAGGCCAAAAGAAATTATTACATAAACATGTGTACCCCAAGGTGTAGTGAAAGCAGTTTTGTATTGTTTTGATTCCTTAACCTTCACTTGGTTACAGGTACTAAATTTGATACCTAAGAAGAAATTTTGATTGGCTTGATGATACCACCATCTCTAAGTTTCATGAGCTATTCTTGCATGTTTGGTGCTACTTTGGGTTTTATGGGTCTCTATTTTTGTCTAAATTGTTTGGCATAAGGTTTCAATGGAATTTCATGTTGGAAGAGGTCTTCTCTGTATGCTTTCAAGTCATCATATGGCCAAGAAAATACATGCTTATATTTTCGGGTAGGGCTATAAGAAATTCTCTTACCTTAGGGTTGATTATTTTGCCAATGTACACCCTTTTAGGAGCCATTTCAATCCCAAGATTGATTTTCTCAATATCTTCACGTTTAACTGGTGTTGGTTTCAAATTAAATTTGTCATGCCCATCAAATACCCTCTCTAGAGCTACAAGGCCTTTTAGAATCTTATTTTTTTTCTTTAATTGTAACACTTCTTATCTGAAGACAAATTCTTTACCATCTACTTCCTCAACAAAGGCATTGAAATATATTTCTCCAAATTTGTACTGATCTATAAAATGAAGAAACTTAATCAAGTCCTCATCATCATTGAACACTTGCCAATTATAGATGTTAATAGGGATTGGAGGTCTAGTCTTAAATTCTACCTCTGTTATTCCTACCAATGTAATATCATCCCTCTTTAGAGCTACATTTTCCAAGAAATATACCATTATGTTTTTAGATCTCTCCACCCAATCTATTGAGAATGCATCAAAAAATTTAATGGTGTCACAAACAACATTTATGTATTGTTTTAACCTTTTAGTTTTTCATGAATACTTTGCTCTAACTTGTGAGACAATTAGTTCAGAGTCTTCATATACTACTAGCAAGTTGATTATATAGCTTATGGTAATGTTTAGGCCTAACAACAACACCTCATATTCAGCTATGTTGTTAGTGCATTCAAATGTTAATAGGAATGAATATTTGAATGTTTTACCAATCGGTTAGATAAATATTATTCCTGCCCCATTTCCACCCTTGCTACAAGCACCATCCAAATGTATTTTTCCAAACACCATGTTCATCAAGTTTAGCTTCTCTATTGATTGGGTCTGTGTTTTGTAGCTTAAGTTGTGAATGTTCAGTTTTGAAGCTTCCAAGATCCACATCACAAAAAAAAATCATTTGGTTTGGATAAAAAATGCTCTAAACATGTTTAGATCTTGCTTCCCTATACAAATTGACCTCCTTTCCATTTACTAGTATTTTTGCATATGACAAGTATAATTGGGAATTTCCCCCGACTACAGTAGTTCACTATCTCTATAACAATATGCCATAATGTGGAGGGGTGTCTACTACATTGATATTAATTTTTTAATTAGCTTTAGGGTATGAAGCCAACTTTAGTTCTACATCCCATATGACTCCAACAATAAAGATAGATCTATTTTCCATTGCATAGCAGTTCCCATATGTAGTATCCACTCATAATCCCAATTCTTTCATAACAGGTAGTTTTTGCTCCTGAGTGGATCATGCAATTCTTTACCAGTTTATTGTTAATCAATATTGTACTATAAAATGGATCCACCTAAGAAGTTTTCTTTGTTAGAGAGTCACCAAGGTAAACTTCAGGTGTCTTTATGATCTCTTGTCCAACATTATTTACCTCATTTTTTTTATCTATCTTTGTTTTTATTTTGATTTTGCTCTATATTTGGTATATTTGAGATCAATTTGAGGGTACTATCTCTATATTCATCCACTCTCATCATCTCCAACAATGGTACTTTCATCTTGATCTAAGATAATGCTTGTGCTATGTCAAATGAGGGGGAATTCACTGATTGTTCTGCCTTTTCTATCTTAGTGTAGGTTATGTCCTCAGTTTGTGGCTTGGTATTGTCCTTTTTCTTATCCTACTCAATCTTTGTTATCTCTTTTGGTATATTTAATAAGATTTTTCTTTTTCAACTTTATTTTGGTTATCTAGAGCATCCTTATGGTTTTGATCTTTTATGAATAACCTTCTTGGTGTTCCCTAATCTATATTTATAGATTTGTACCTTGAGTTGTAGTTACTTTTATCTTGCACCACATAAGCTATTGTAAGAGCATTTTTCTATTCTTCAATTGGTTTCCTTAACTGAAATTGTGGTGTTGCATTAAATGTACAAACAATTTCTTCATTGCCATTGTCCTGATCGGAAAAGATCTCCTACTCACCCATGTTAAGATTGTATTTCTGATTACTCACATCATATTCAAACCCATCCTCTTCGGAAGATGAGTATTCCTTATCAATTTGATGGGGTCTCATCTCTAACATGTTTACAATATGATCATCCCTCTGTTGATCATAAGATATTTCATTTTCTTTTAAGGATTATGCCACTACACAATGTTCAGGTGAATGTGGTAAATTGCATGCTAAGCACCATGGATTACTTTCTACCACGTGTGTCCCATGCATTTTCAATGGGTTGGGGGTTTACTTACTAAATGTTTTCCTTTGATTTTTATCCATAGGTCTTCCATCCTTCCAACTAGTTTTATATGGCATATCTTGTAGTCTAGGCCTTTCATTTCTATAGTGATCGGCATGCCTGGTTTGATGGTTACTGGGATTTTATGTAACTCTAACATTATCCCTCTTACTAATCTTCCTTGTGGCTCTTCTATTATTTTCATTGTTCATGATAGCCTTTTGAGCTTCCGCAAGGGTAAGGAGAGCTCTATTTCTAAGTTCATACCCAATTTTAGGATGAAAGGCATTGAGGTAAAGGACCAAGGCCATAGCATCTAGAGGCTTTAATTCAGGTGAGATTTTATTGTATAGTTTTGAGAACCTCATTTTGAAATCAGCTATTGATTCATTGTGGTGCTTTTGGATGCTTGTAAATTCTTGCACGATAGAGTTTGAGTCATAATTATTTCCATACTATTCCTTAAATTGATATTTGAAATTTTCCCAAGAGCTAATTGAAGCATCAAGTAAGTTCTTATACCAATCCCTTGCATCTTCAATTAGGGATAGCATTAATAGCTTCATGAGGACATCTTCATATTGCAACATCATAGGCATCCAAGACTGTTTTGAAATTTCTTATATGTTCTACTGAAATTGCATGATTCCCAGAGAATTTTGCGGTTGCATTTCTCAAATCATTACTAATTTGATCTGGAAAAACATGAAATCTCAATAAGCCTAGTTGCTTATATCTATCTATATTTAGTGTTCCTTTCAAGAAGGGGTCTTGGTTATGTTGGTATTGTTGATATTGAGGGCCTTGTTGATACTGGTCGTGAGGCACATTTTGTTGTATATTTTGGTGAGATTATACATTACCCTACATATTTTGCTATGGTATGTGATGTTGATGAGGTGTTACATAACTTTGACCAAGAGGTGGGTAGGTATTACCCATGGTTTAGGAATTTGTAGGAACATTTTGTGGTTTTGGGATTTGTGTTGCTTGGATTTCCTACTACATTGTAAGGTGCTTTTGAAACCTTAGGAACACTTGTGATCTGGTATGACCCCTGTGAATTAGTTGGGTTGGTATTCCCACCCTGCTTATGGGGAGGTATATAATTTGTGTTACTTGTCACACGTTGAGATTTTATTTGTTGAAATTCTTGTTTCCTTCACTCCTCCTCTTCCTCTAGTTTGGCCATCCTCAGCTCTTCCTGTAGTTGTTGTAGGGTTTATTCTACTTCTTGAATGGTCCATTTGTTTTTTGGTGGACTAACATGAATCTTTGTGGATGCCATCTGATCCATGAATTCATATTGGTCTTCTTCACCCTATTGTTGTGCTATTCTATAGTCATACTCTCTTTGGTTTCATATTCTTTCTTCTTTGGCATAGACATAGAATTCCTCCATTTTTTGGGCATCAACTTTCAAATGGTGAACAATATTATTTAAGTTGCATTGTTCAAGCTTGGTAGGGTATTCCCTTGATGGAAATCCTTCATTATTGTGAAATTATGATCCATGTAAAGGACTAAACCTGTTGTGTATTGTGAAAGTTTGTTCTAATGTATATTCTTGATCACTATAGGGATTGTTCTGTGTGACCTCTGGTGGATTTGATGTTGGTCCACTCTTATTAGCAGCAACCTTTAAAAATGGGGGGATTTCTTATCATTGCATTTTTACCATCTTTCTTTGGACTTCACTTATGTAAGGCTCTTCTACCCTCCATGTTACGGGAGAGTGTGATACTTTGGTGCCTAGAATTAACCCTTTTTGATGTATATTCCAAACTTTCACTCATGCAATGATTTCAAATACTTGGTAGAGTCACCACCCACTTTTCCAAAAGTGAGAAAATGATGTTAGTTTAATGTTGAGGTTTGAATGAGATTATTTTTGGTTCATCCTCCAGCAGAATCCCCTACTTAGTTATATGAAGGTGTAATTACATGAATGCAAATATTTTGTGACTCTATGATGAAATGATCTAGACCCAGGGTTTACTAGATTCTCCCTTGTAGAGTGACTATTTTTTTGGTTCCCAAAATTACAGATTGCAAACTCTAAGAGTATGCCTAGTTCTATGGTCAAGCTTACAATGTTTTCATGAATGAAAAGAGTCAACCAATATGGTTTAGAACTCCCTAAACTTCATGATTTTCTAGACCTAGGTGAGTGTACCCTTGACAATAAGGAATATTATAGATTTAATGGTTGTTTGTACTTAAATATTCTATTTCCCACTAGCATGTAGATATGAAATAGATAGAAACTAATAGCTATTCCTACTCCTAATTTTTGAAATTTGAAAGTGTGAATAAGGTTTTTGTGATGTATTATTTTATAATGAATATGACTAGTTCTTTCTATCTGCTTTGGGAAATAGAGTCAAAAATTGTATGATAGATGTTTCCTCCCTCTTGGCTTAACTCAAATTATTTGGCACTTTTCAGATGTTTATACCTTGTATAAACATGCAAGGTTGTCAATAACTAGGCTCTTCTTACAAATCACAATGATATATTCCCAAGTTACTCTAACTATTTGAAAGGATTTTAATTCTTAGTAGAAACCAATTAAAATAAATCACTTAAGAGGGAATTTTATTATTTCTTAGGGAAGCCAATCAACATGAATCACACAAAGGTAGAAAATGTGTCTTAACAAATTAAACATATGCATGATACATTCAATTTGAATAAAAGGGAAAACCACTCTAGAGACAACAAGATAAGTTATATGAATCAGTATCAACAATTAATTGAACAACAAAATTTCATCCACCAGATTAAAGCTTCTTCTCCATTGATTTGCTTCATAAATTTATACAGTTCATATCATAAGTCTTTGTTTCAAAATGATTTCATATCCTTCTACTCTATCCTACTATCTGCCTATCTATTTTTCATGATGATCAAAGTGAGGTCTTGGTTTCCTTCTTATAGAGGAAGAAAGCAACAAGCTTCAAAAAATTTCAAAATTCCTCTTGAATTATTACAAACTAAAGCTTAATTATGATTGTTTAGCATAATGTAATTAAATTCAAAAAACTATGATTTAACAAGAGATGAAGCCTAAAGCATTTGTGAGATACTAAAGTTTGTTAATCTCCACAAGGTACCTGTGATCACTTAAGATCTGGTCAAGGTCCTTTCTCCTTGATAATATCTCGAATTTTATCTACTTTGTTGCATTGAAAAGTGTGTTAATTCTTCTGGAGAGACCAAATATGTTTGTTCCCATTGGTAAACGGTATAATCATTCGACCATTTGTATTATGCAATCTTTGTCATGTTGGATCAATGACTTTTCCATCTTCCATTTAGTGATTCTTTGGCCTTTGTAATAAATCTTGAATATCCAGAGTCCAATGTGATCATTCCATCCAGTATTATATTGAAACTCTAAACATTAATTTTATCATTTTTTTTGTAGACGAGTGATATAATCAGGGACCACCTAGTTAAACTCACTTTTCCAACTAACACAATGCTTCACTTGATCATTCTCTTTGAGAATTTTTGGTACAAACCATTATGTGATTATGTTAAGAGATTCTATTCTTGCATTTATTTTCTATAAGAGAGGGGGACCAACCATGTCAAGCCTCTAGGTCATGGAGAGCCAAGAGTGGAAGTCTGCCCTAACTTACCTCATTGTAAAGGGTGTTTTGGGTGAGAATTGAGAATGAAGAGTAGTATGAAGTATTTATCTCTCTATAGACCCGTATATTTACTTGGGGCTAAACAAGCCAATTTTTGGATTCCATACTGTACCTTAGACAACTCTTTATCTAAGGATGGTAGCAAAGGTTTGGGATGACAATATAGTGCGTCGGCATCTCTCTAGCATGTTTCCATCCATACGGCCAAAAAATGTAAAGTATAGCAAAGAAACTAGACAAAAAACCTATTGACAACATAGCTAATAGGTTTTAATGAAATAAACAAAACAATAAAGTATAGAAAGTAAACATGGAAATCATAATCTAAGTAGATGAGAACTAGGGTGATGAACACCAACTCACTGAAATTCTAGTTTTCCAGCTAGCTCCACGCACATGTTCACCTACACACAAGCAAGAGGGGAAATGTTTTTAGGCTTTATATGGGTTTGCCTCAATCAAACCCCTGCTTTGGTGTTTCAACCTCCATGTACAACCAGATAGCAATGGATTAGAAAATATAATAAAGGCGATTGAAAGAAGTACACTAAACACTACAAAAGATAAAGCTTCTCTATCAAATCACAAAGGAAGAATGTGAAGCATTACCGCCTCCACTCAAAGGCTCTCAAGGCTAATTAAGGGAGAATTCAAGCAACAAACTTGGAAAAGTCACCACAATTGTAACGTTGATGAAGGGAGGTCTCGCAAGAATCCATGCTCACAACATCTATGGTAGAGCGACACATACAAAATTGAAGTTGATAGAGTTTCTAGCTGCTACAATGCTCGAGTGGACTTGTGAAAAAATGGAGAAATTTCTTGAAGGAGTGAATGAGTATTAAGAAGCTTGAGTGAATGTGAAGAAGCTATGAAAAGATGTAAGAAGATGATGTGATAGTAAATAGAATTCATTTGAAGGCCAAAATGAGAGGGAATGAAGCCATTTTCGGGTCAATTGGTCGTACAAAGGCACTACAAACCATCCCCAATGAGGAGTGTAATATCCATGTGAACCTAGGGGCAGGAATTTGTCAAGGATGGTAGCACGCCGCATAGAAGTCCATGCACCACGCTCATGTCCCTGGTGAAAATTACCCCACCGACACACAAAACACACACCAAGTAGATGGAAGATAGGTGGGTGATGTGGAATTTTTCCTTCGGATTCGATTTTCTAAGGTAAGGGTATGTGAAAAGGTAATTTATGCAAGGGGTGCAAATTATCTCCTATAAATTTTATCCCCACTTTAGCGAGTGTGAATATCGATAAGCGTTCGGTAAAAAAGATCAAAGAGTTAGAAATGTATACTTGAACCATCAAGGAAGCAGACCACAATCTGGTGAAATCAAAAGCATAGGGAAGGAAAATAACTCCACAAGTACTCTTTCCTGAGGAGGTTTGAACAAAAGGACTCCATAGCTTTGTAGAACTATGAAGTTGCACAAAGTACACCAAAGGCCCTCAAACCAATGATGGAAAAATCACATAGGATGTAAGCACCTCATAGGCCCACATACCTATAAGAAGGCATTCCCCCAAGTACTCTCTTATGAAGGAAGCCCAGTGAAAGGGGACTCCGCAGATTCATACTAGAAAGGAGCTTCACAGGCGTACCTACAAAGTGACATGTTAATCCATAGATAAACATGCCAAAGAATAAAAAGTAGCCATGTAGGGAAATAGACAAATAGTCATAAAGATAGTTAACAAATTGGAAGGATTTTAAAGGGGTCCACTCAAGGTATGCACTGTTTGAAAGTGAGATAGCATTTTTCACAAATCGACTCAACATCAAGGAATCCTTTAAAAAAAAATTCACTTCATCAAGGAATTCAAAAGGAAGAAAATGCCCCCTCATGAGGGGAAGGTCGAGGCTTTTCTTACAGTAAAAGTTGCTCCCTCCTCGGAGGAAATTTCTTCAAGTTATTTATTTGTAAACCCATGATGAAGGAAACATGTTCCACTATGGGTCCAAGTTGAGAATGCGATTTTGGAAAAAAATTGCAAATATTTTCAAGAAAATATTTGTTAGCAACGAATGCGCTTTATGAAAATTAAATTTGACATGGTAGCCTCCCTTAGGGTGGTGCATGTTGGATGCAAAAGCACATGATATCCTAAGGAGAGAAAAGAAAGAATTGAAAAAGTGATGTTGTGGCCCATGGGACATAGCAAAATGTCACCATGGTGATGTTGCTGCACACACGAGGGACAACTCAAACAAAGAAGAAATAAAGATAACAAAAGTCTAAAAAGAAACAATGACATCCTAGACAGAGGACGTAGGGGTGATTTGATATTTTGATGTCAAATTTTCTCATAATATATATAAGTATAGTAACAATATATAAATGAACTGTCATCAACCCCTTACTATATGAAACCATATGAATAATGCATGAGAATAAAAAGTAAAAATAGAAAAAATGGATAAACAAGGAAGGGAAGCCTAAATGCCCCCAACACTTTGCATTGTCCCTAATTCGTCGAAAATCAAAACACATAACAAAGGAAGAATGATGTCACAAAGAGAGGAAATTTATGACACATAATCATTCTTGTATCTAAGCACCTACAAGGGTGACAAGGGCCATCTAGGAACACATAACACAAGCATGGGGGAACAAATCACAATGAACACCTAATATAAAGGTAAAAAAGAGGTGCATCCCCCTAACACTCATCGACCAAAAGGTCGCCTGCTTCCTAATCTAGATCATTATATGGGGAAGGTGGATGAGCTTGTAGTGGTGGAATATTAAGGGGGGGAGATTTTGAACCTCCCACAACAAGGGCCAAGGAAGAAGGCCCCGTAAGGTCTTCTCTACTCAGCTCTTGTGGAGGGGTGGTCAGCGATTTCACAAAGATCATTGACAAGGTCGAGACCTCATCTAGAGAGTTAAACATGCACTTCACAGGAATTTCATGTGTCACCTCAATGGATGGGGAAGGCGACGCTCGAGATTCATCTAAATATGGCTCCTTTCTATTAGGATTACTAACATACACTGCATAAATTTCACATCCTTTTCAACAAGCCTTCTTGAGCTGCATACCAAAAATCTATCTAAGCTCTAAGGGTCTCTACATTCCACAAACCTCCATTGGGTTTCCAAGATCATCCAGACAGTTGACCACCTTATCCTCACAATTCACTAAAGCTTTATGCTTTGATAACCAATTTATTCTAGAAATAACATCATATGAGCCTAAGGGTGTTACATACAAGTTGACCTAGGTTTGAAAGGTTGCAAGTTCTAACTCACTGTAAAAGAGATAGGTATCTACCCTCTTCTTTGCTCAATTTCCATATTGGACTGTCCATGATTTTTCCATGTACCCTAGTCTAACGGGTATCTTAGATATTATACTAGGATCTATAAAACATTTAGTAGCTCCAGTATCAATTAACTTAGAGACACTTTTGCCATAGAGCTTTTCTGTTAGCTGAATTGGCAAAGCTTGATATTTTTCTTGCTTGTTGTCCACTACAACATGGATCTAGTGAGTCTATTGATAGCTTCCTTCCTTTTGGGTCTTTGACCACTCAGGAAAATTTGAGGCATAATGATCGCCCTCACAAGTATAACATCCATCACTAGGCCCTTTTCAACCTCTTGGCTTGTCCTCTCTAAAGCCTTTCTATGCATGGTCATCCTTGGCCTTGCCCTTATTTTCCTTCTTATTCCTTCCACTATTACCTTTGTCACCCTTCTCCCATGATTCACTTCCCCTCTTGAGGTTATGAATCTTATGGCTCCTGTCCCCCTTATGAAATCTTTTCTTTCCATACCGAGACCTAGAACTTGAATTGCTATGAAGATTTGATAACTATCACAACTTTTGTTCTTGTTTGGTGACTTTTTGAAAGACTTCATATATTGTTTGAGGTTCATGCATATCCACCTCAGCTCCTATGTGAGGTCTGAGTCCCATTATAAATTTATGGATACATAACCATTCATCCCCTTAATATTGAGGCACATAGCTCAATAAATTCATGAACTTTTCCCAATTTATTGAATCACAATCATATTTCCCTAGGTTACGTTCTAAAATTCTATCATTTTCTTGTCAAAGATAAGTTGCGGTAGCCATCTCTTCCTAAATATTGGAGGAAGAGTCCCCAATTGACCTCAGAAGGCTGCAGGTTTCATTCTAACTTCTCATTATCCCACCAAGTTGTTGCTTCATTTGAGAGCTAATACATAGCCCATGCAGCCTTAGTCTATTCAAAAAGGTTACGGAGCCCAAATTATTTTTCCATTTCTATAATCCAAGCCTCATCTCCTATTCGGATGGCCTTGCCATCAAACTTGGGTAGTGCTACTCTTTTGAGGTCTTTCCCGAGCTCTTCTTCAGTTCACCCTCGTGGACCTGCCCCTACACCACCATATCCTTGATTTCCTTATGCATTCTTGTGGTCTCGGTCCTCACGTGCCACTTGGACTTCTTGCTCAATAAGATCCATGTGAGACTCTTTCCGGTTTAGAACTTCTAGAATTTGTTTCAACCTCTTGTTTGGTCCATTATCAAAACCACTACCACCCTAGTCTTGGCTAGTGGTCACCATGACATCCCAAACTTATCCTGCAATATAGTCACATTCATCGCATCTCAACACAAGGTTCTATGATTAAACATTCTTATTTTATAGTTTAAAATTTCCATATGCATGCATCCTTTAACATAGTAGGCATACACATTGATGCAAGATACACATATTCTAGAGTCTTCCATTGAACACACCAAAATATCTTTAGATTTTATTTATATTTAGGGTGAGTTAATAGACCCTTATTTACAATATTCTTTAGGCTACATCATTCTAATTTCTCGATGTTAGTTAGAGGACATTCCTCTAGATTATCATACGAGTTTACATCAAACTTTAAAAATGAGGATGGTTGAGTACATAGGCACTCCTTTTCCTCTTTAGTCAACAAGGGTGCATTGGGTCCACACCCTAAAGGCTAGTCTCAGATTGTGGAAATATTTTTGATTTTAGGTGGTCACTTCTCCTCAATCTTCAAGCCTCTCTCTAGCTTGAGTCGTGTCAGGGCTTGTGCTAGAGTTTCATCATCATCGGGAATTTCTGATGGAACCTCTACCTTGGCATTTTCTTCCTTTATGTCATTCTTGTGAGGGGTTTTGATAGTTTTCCCTTGCCTTCATCCTATCTTTGACCTTCCCATTCATGCATTCAATTTAGGTTTGGTCAATTCTCAAGACATCCCATTTAGGTCAAGGGTCAACTACCCTAGTCAACTGTGGTAGAATCAAAATTCCTAGACCTAAACCCTAAGCTCTAATACCAAATGTAATAACCTATTCCTAATTATTACTTATTTAATATTATTGTAAATGACACATGAATATACTCCAAATTAAAGAGACATAACTAGTGGCTAAATTCAATTATAGCTACACACGTCCATTTAAAAAGAGTCAAAGATTATTATATTCTCTTCAAAAGTCAAATTGCAATATCATGTTCACTTGGCACCAAAGGACATAATTGTTAGAGTAATAAGTTATTTCACTTAATTAATTTAATCATATTGGCTAATTAATTAGGTCACTTATCACTTTATATTTACTTAAGCTAAACTTAGGAACATTAACAATTAATTATTAAGTGTACACACTAGGGTTTCTTTTAGGGTTTCGATCTCCTTTCTTAAGGATTGATCTCATTGTAATTATTCATTCTCTTTAATGCATTTTGAGCAAGAGGCTTGTAGAGCATATTTTTTGTTCTGAATATATTTTCTTTGTGATAGGTTATTGCTTGCAGGTGTTCACTAGGGTCTATGAGGTTGGTTTATCAACTTTAACATTGTATCAAAGCCTTGATTTGCAGCCCCTTCTCAGTTTTTAGAGAAACTCATTGTAGAGCACATTCGGGGTTCCTTAATAAATACAATGAGATCAATCCTTAAGAAAGGAGATTGAAACTCTAAAAGAAACCCTAGTGTGCACACTTAATAATTAATAAATAATTAATTATTAATGTGCCTAAGTTTAGCTTAAGTAAATCTAAAGTCATAAGTGACTTAATTAATTAACCAATATGATTAAATTAATTAAGTGAATAACTTATTACTCTAACATCCCCCTTAAGATGAACTTAGGGAGTAGCTAAAACACTAGGAAAAGATGCATGAAAGAAAAGATGGGTCTTGACAACAAGGCCTGATTAGGTACCCATGTACAAATGCAATGCAAACTAAACCAAATGGGGTAAAGGAGAAAACCACTTGGGAATAAAACTCCTCCCAAAAATAGAATTCAAAAAAAAACTAAGTGATGAAATATGGAGGTCTCAATAACACCCCCCAAGGACACTATCCATCATGAAGATACATGAATGAACCCCCCATAAGAGAGGAATAAAGAGACCACATAGCCCCCCTAGAATGAAGTAGCTCCAAAAAGACTAAAGAAACCACATCTCCTGAAAGATGTGAGAGGGAAGAAGCCTCTCGAATGAAATCTCTGAAGGTGAATAGGTGAATCCCATGATGTCTCCACAGAAGCATGTGTGACCTAAACCAATGAAGAAGAAAAAGTAGGTGAAGACTCAAGAGAAACCTCCAAAGATGAATGACCAACTAGGTCTTGCTGCACTGAAATGGAAGAAACCACATCTATAGTTAGAGAAGTATCAACAACTGCAATAGTAGGTGGAGGAGATGGAATGGATGGCTCAATAACTAGATCCGAAGTGAGAACACCAATGTTCAAGAAGCCAAATGTCTCCCTTGAATGATGATTCACACTAGAAGTGTGATGAATAGTTGTAGGAACAAAAGAACCATCAAAAGAAAAATATGAAAAAGAATACAACCGAGATGAGTGATCCACCACCCCAGTAGCAATAACCACTCTACTCTTCAAGTCTCTAATGATAATTGAATTAGGTGTGAACTCCATAGATCTCCCATTGCCTCCATGTGTGATCTGATATATGGAAAGAAGGTTGTTTTTCAAATGAGGAACACACAAGACATCCTGAAAAGTGTTGTCTCAAAAACTAATAGACCCATTCCCTATAACACTCATTTATGTATTGTTTCCCATAAAAATAGGAGACATAGTGCAAGGCTCAAAGGAAGTGAACATAGAATGTGAAGATGCCATATGATGAGATGCTGATGAATCTAGAAGTCATCTCCTTGATCCATGACCTGAATAAGCACAAAGAGTTGTTGGCAAGAGACACTGCTAATATCATTTGGTGTTGTCATTGATGGAAACCCTAGTCGATGATTAGATATGCACATCATCATTTCATCATACCAGCAAATAGATTGAAGATAGTCAAGAAAGAACAGAGCATCTGATAGTTTTGTGTTTATCGATTCTCATGAAGACTTTTTGTTAGTATTTTGAGTTGTGTATCTCAGAGAATGTTTTTTTGTATATTATCTCTTCTTCTATTGAGTCTTAGTGGCTCATATCGATCTGTGTGCGATTTTGAAGATCTGGTTAACTAATTTCTTGTTCATCAATGCAGAAGCCGACTTGGTAAATATAACATGTCACAGGTGTTTGGGAAGTATTTTTTAAAGTATTTTGTGTTCGAAAATGTTCATTTAGGTCCTTACTATGTTGGAGTTGACTTTGGAGAATGCACATTAAGAATTAAAGATGGATTGAACCAACGGTTTGAATATATTTTTACTTTTGTTTGAGCTGACAATGAGTGATTAAATTCTTAGTCGCGGATATATATTAGTGATTGATTATATAGTTTTGAAGTGACATAGATGCAAAAAAAGGTGTGTGAAATGCGAAGAGTTGAATAGCAGAGCGATTGCATAGTTTCACTTGTGCATTAAGGATTTTGTGATGCGAGTTTCAGCAGAGCATAGTAGAAGTGCAGAATCAGTCAGAAGATCAAAAGATCGACTGTTGAGCCTAACTAGAATTGTAATCAAGCATTGGTAGATGCTATTATCTCAGTTCAATTTCTCATATGGATTTAATTTGATCATCTTTGTAAGACAGTGAGTCTTCTTTGAGCAGTGAGCTCTAGACAATGTGTCTGAATGTAAGTACATTCCCATATTGTAATATTTATTTTGAGTATATACTCAGATCATATTGTGGATTGGCCATCCACCGTGGTTTTTCCCATAACAAGGTTTCCACGTAAAAATTCTTGTGTTATGGTGTTGTGGTTGTTTACTTTATTTTCATGCATATTTCTTTTAATTGAATGTTACAAATGCTTAAAGGATCAAATCAATAAAGTTAAAAATTACATAACACTGATTCACCCCCCCGCCCCCCCCCTCTCAGTGTTCCTTGATTCCAACAATTGGTATCAGAGCCTAGTTCCTCAGAAGAAGTCTAACAACTTGGGTAAGATTAAGGAAGGAATTTCAATGGATTCAAGCAATCTTCAACAACAACTTTTGGTGGCCCTAGATGATCTTGATCAGTCAAAATCTGAAGTTTAGAAATTGCAAGCAAACCTGATAGATGCTAAGAAATCCAGAGAGAAGAGAAAGGAACTATCCAACCAGATTAAGCAGAATGACAGTAAGAACATTGAAGATGAGAAACTCAGTCAAGCCCTAAAGCAAAAGACAAAAGAATGTTAAAATATTACCAGAGATAACATAGTTCTAAAGCATGAGATGTAATCTATTATGATGAGAATGACCAAGGAGGTTGAAGACAAAAATAAAAGTGAAGAAAAGCTTACACAGTCCTTGAAAGAAAAATCTAAAGAATGTAGCCATTTGGACAATGAATTGGAACAATCTAAAAACAATGAGGAAGTCCTTGAAAAAGAAATTGATGATCTCAGAGATGAACTTGCTACAACAAATGAATTCAAGGAGAAGTTCAAGACTAGCTCAGCCAAGCTTGATGAACTGATAAATAGTCAGAGGATAGATGGTGACAAGCGAGGTCTTGGATATGAGGAAGGAAAAAGTTCCAGGTCATGACAAAGGAGATTCAAGAAAGGAAATCAGATGAACAAACTTGAAAGGTATTTGGTAGGAAAACCTAATGCTCAAAGATTTAATGGGTATTGTTTTGTTTGTAATAAATTTGGTCATATGGCTTCTCAATGTAGAAGTAGAATGAAATCAAATGGTCAATCATTCTCTAGTCAGTGCTTTAACTACAACAAGTATGGTCATAATTCAAATGAATGCAAAAAAATGATGAACAACTTTCATAGAGCTTTTAGATGTTATACATGCAATATATTTTGGCATATTGCTAACTAATGTAGATCAAGAAAAAATTAGTGGAACAACTGGTCAGGACATAAAAATGATGTGTGCTATAAATGCAATAAATTTGGTCACATTGCTAGATTATGTTGGAACAGAAAAGGTCAGGTAAATCAAATGAGAAACATGTTGAAGGATGTTAAGGGAAAAGGAAAAGTCACTACTGATGTGATCAAGCAAAAAATGTAGAAGAAATGGGTGAAGAAAAGTCCCTCTGTTGAAGGAAATGAGCCAACACTAGAACCTTCTTTTGGTAATTCTTCCAGAAATTAGCGTTAGGCCTTTGGCCTAGGGGGAGCTATCAAGAAAATCTATTAAACCCCTAACTAGTAACTGACACCAAATGTGGATAAGTATAGTAAGTGCATATATTCTCTACAAATGTTGTTGAATTTATTGGACAAAGTATTATGCAGTATTGGAGGTCTGCAAAATATTTATCTTTTACAGTGCATGAAAATAGGATATTCGGATGAGTTAGGGTAAAAAGAATTTATTGTGACAAAAATGGTTAGGTATGCAACTGATAAAAAGTCATTTTTATCTTTCATTTGCCACTTTTCATTTTGAAGAAAAGAAGTTTGGAGAGATCTGAGGCGAACTTTGGCAAATTGAGGTGAAATTCAATTGTGAAGGCAATTTGGCAATCAAACACCGATCTAACGAAAAGGTATTTATTTGTAAAACTTGCAAAATTGTGAACTTGTGAAGATGAATACTCCATTGTTCATTGAAATCAAGGGCATACCCCATCCCTAAAATTCTTTCGAGACAGACTCGTTAGGTGCATTTTCATCTGTGTCATAGAGAGTTTTACACATTGAAGATATTAGGGCATATATCCACGTAAACATTGAAGAGTTAGGAAGCTCACAACTATTGAATATGTATAGAAATCACATTATAGGAGAAGGATTTTGTGTCAAGCCATAATTAAAAACCCTAGAAGAGAAGACATTTACACAAATTGTAAAACTTGTTTCCTTTGAAGAGAGTGAATGGGTCTGGTACATCTTGAGCTGAGTACATGCATAATTCATGTGGTTGCATATACCCTTCAAGATTACAAAAGAATCTATAAGTGTTGTTATAGGTTTAAGTTCCTGGGTTGGATTATCAATTCTGAGATTAGTGAAGAATCAAACAGTTATTGATGCAAAAAATTTCTAAGTATGACAGAAGAGCAATGCTAATTGATGACATTGTTGATATAGATGTCATATTTGCATATATGGTTATTGGCTATAAAACATATCATTCCAGCTGAAACAATTTTGTATCTGACATAGCCATTTATATAGCGTATCAAATGGTAAAGGAAAATGCAGACTATGATCTATGTGAGGTGCTTAGAAGTCAGTCAATGGAAAATCTTGGAAAAATCAAGAAGGATAAGAAATATTCCTTTCAGTATGGTAATTTGCTATTATGCTTATTCTTTTACTTCATGAATGAAGTTTTGGGATTCCGAAAGGTACATTGGCAAAAAGATGAACCGGTAGCCGCTCAAATTAGAGATCTCTTTCACAAATTTTCTGACATTAAGACAAAGAATGCTACAATATGGGGATATTTCAAAAGTTCTCAAAGTATGATGCAGACTAGAGAGAGGAATCCCACATCTATTGTGGAGAAGTATAAAGATACTATCTACTTTATGGTTGATATTGATCAATGCCTGATGGAAGCAACATATCCAAGAATAGTCTGGATCATGCCAATGGGATATGAGGTTGAGGCAAAAATTTTGGAAATGTATGCTAAAATTTTTTTGAGCAAACCTCGAGACTCATCAGAAGAAAGATTTGGAACTTTTTCTTAAAAGAACATGCAGGTACACAATGAACTCAGAAAACTTGTGTTAGACAGAAGAGTTAGAAAAGAAGTGGAAATATTTGCATAAAGTATGGGTATATCCATAGAAAAAGTAAGAGAAGCTAGAAGGAAAAGAGAAGAAGTTGAAGTACAAAAAGAGGTAGAAAAAACCGAATCTACTAGTCTGACAACAACCAGAACTAGGTCAAGAAGGAGCTTTGCACCCCTATCTACTCCTACAACAAAGCCAATTCTTGTGAAGACATCCAGTAAGGAAGGAAAAAGAAAGAAGGATAAAAGCAAAAGAGTTTATGTGGAAGTCTCTAAAGATGAAGAAACATAATCTGATGAAGGAGTTAGAGAAATCAAGTAGCAAGGCACTAAGGCAACAACAGTCTCAAAAGATAAATCCTTCGATGAAGAAGTCAAAGCAAAGAAGAAGGTAAAAATTGATAAACCAGGTATGTCAGTAGATGAGGTTGAAAAATCTTTGGTCAAAGATGGAAATATTAAGCCACTCTATAAATGGTATGAAACCTTTGATGAATCTGGTCAAAGAACTCTTGAGGAGGAAAAAAAAAAGTATTTGAATATTTTCAATAAAGTTCTTATTGAAATAATGCCTAGCTTACCTAAAAGCTTGTATGAGATTTTGGAAATGAGAAGAGTATATGCTAGAATAGAAGAAGAACAAATGAGAGAGAGAATTCTTGCTGAATTATGTCCAGTGATATCTATGGAAGAAATGAAGGCAATCCTAAATAAATCCATAAAGGAATTCAAAAGCAAGATAAGGGTGAACAAGCTCATGATTGGTCAAAATGATGAAGTTGCAAAGGAAACTGAACAAATCTTGAGAATTTTTTTGTTAAGCAATAGAATTGATGTTGTCATTGAAGAAACACATGATGGAGATGTCTCACCTGGTTTGGCAGAAGAAGAAGAAAAAAAAGATGCAACTAAGGATACTCAAATTCCTCTTGATGTGGACAATACAGAAATTCCTATGGAGGTTGAAGCCCCTGAAATTGTACCAGTTGAGAAGGATGAGAAAATAGATATTCCTGAAAAGAAGCAAGAATTTGCAGTTGAGGAATCAATGGTTGAGGAAAAGAAGGTTGATATAAAGGAAGTTCTAGTGGAAGCAATAGACACTGTAGATGCAATGAAGAAATTTTTGTTGGAGCAACATGAAGAATTTGATCCTGAATTGGTTGAAGGTCCTATCCACCTATCCACTTTGTCTCCCATTTAGAAAATGAAGGTAGCATCATTTGCCCAGATGAAGGCTAGAGAAGAATTATTGAAGTCTCACATTGAAGACGGTGAACTTTTGAATCTTGCATCTAGAGTTCTGGAGAAAATAATTCCTACTCATGTCAAGGATACGTCTAGTTCCTCCTCCAGTGAATTGAAGAATCTCATTAACTCTGTAAGTACTCACTTCGAGTCACTTGATAAGTCAACCATGGTTAAATTTTAGAAGGAATTTGATGCCAAAAGGTTCAATGGGTTGAAATAAATGATTGCAAAAGATAAAAATCTATTAGCCACATGTGTGAAGAATGTTCAAAGTGCTTTGTCCGAAGGTGGAAAGATTTACAAGTCATGTTTGTCTTTGTGTAAGTTTACTGAAGTCAATGAGAAGAAGGTTAAGGATCTTGAAAATTAGTTAGATACTATTTCTGAACCTTTTGATCCCTTAACTGGTGGTTTTGGAAGACAAGAAGGTTGAGTAATTTCTCTATTTGACAAGATAAGGAGCTTGAAGCATGAAAATGACAGAATTGTTGAAAAAGCATGCGAACGTAGAGGCCTAATTGATCTAAAGATAGAAATAATGTCAAGTGCATTAAAGGAAGCAAAAGATGCTATGAAAGTTAGTGATCCAGCGAACTTGGAGTCTATAGAGACACAATCCTACTTAGTATGTGGTCACATAACAATTTTAGAGAGTCTCAAAAGGGTTTGGGACACATATTTCATCCATCTTTGTATATATGCAGTCTGTTCATAACAGTTTTGTTTGATTTTTTTCATATGCGGATTCCTGCCTTTCCGATTGATGTGAAAGGGGGAGAATGAGATAGTGAAAAATTTAAAATCATCTCAGGGGGAGAGTTGTGTTTTTGGAATTTTGAAGAGTGGTAGTGTAATACATGTTGGTACTGATCCGACACTTAGTCATTTTTCACTAAGTGTTGCCATCAATGCCAAAGGGGGAGATTGTTGGCAAGAGACACAGCTAATATCATTTTGTGTTTTCATTGATGGGAACCCTAGTCAGTGATTAGATACACATATCATCATTTGATCATACCGATAGATAGATTGGAGATAGTGAAGGAAGAACAAAGCATCCGATAGTTTTGTGTTTATCGATTCTCATGAAGATTTTCTATTGATATTTTAAGTTGCATATCTTAGAGAATGTTGTTTGGTATATGATCTCTTCTGCTATTGAGACTTAGTGGCTTGTGTCAATTTGTGTGCGATTTTGAAGATCTAGTTAACTAATTTCTTGCTCATTAGTTTAGAAGATGACTTGCTGAATATAACATGTCGTGGATGTTTGGGAAGTATTTGTTTAAGTACTTTTGTGTTCTAAAATGTTCATTTAGGTCCTTACTATGTTGGAGCTAACTTTGGATGATGCACATCAAGAATTAAAGATGGATTGAGCCAAGAGTTTGAATATATTTTAATTCTATTTGAGCCAACAGTGAGGAATTAAATTCTTAATTGGGGATATATATAAGTGATTGAATATATCATTTTGAAGTGACATAGATGCAAAATAATGTGTGAAATGCGAAGAGTTGAATAGTAGAGCGATTATGCACAATTTCGTGTGCATTAAGGATTTTTTGATGTGAGTTTGAGCAAAGCAAAGCAGAAGTGCAGAATCAGTCACAAGGAAAAAAGATCGACTGTTGAGCCTAACTAGAAATGTAATCAAGCATTGGTAGATGCTATTATCTTAGTTCAATTTCTCATATGGATTTAATCTTATCATCTTTGTAAGACAGAGAGTCTTCTTTGAGAAGTGAGCTCTAGGTAGTGTGCTTGAATGCAAGTGCATTCCCATATTGTAAACTTTATTTTGAGTATACTCAAATCATATTGTGGATTGGCCATCCACCATGGTTTTTCCCCTAACAGGGTTTCCACGTAAAAATTCCTATGTTATGGTGTTGTGGTTGTTTACTTTATGTTCATGCATATTTCTTTTGATTGAATGTTACAAATGCTTAAAGGATCAGATCAATAAAGTTAAAAATTGTAGAACACTAATTCAACCCCCCCTCTCAGTGTTCCCTGATTCCAACAAGAGCATGTCCCTTCATATCTAATGAAGTATGTTAATCAGTTGTGCCCCTGTCAAGCTACTCTAAAGAAGAAGAATGAGGGGAAGGAGATGATCCAAACATCCTATAAGGCAAATCAATCTAATGTTTCTGAAGAAGATTCTTCAGCTCATCAATGTCCTTATAACAACTATGTTTTGCATGCCCTTCCGTCTTGCAATATGCACATGTAACCTTCTCCTTCTTAGATGATTTCCCCTTAGAAGAGAAGGATGAATCTGAGGACTCCTTTTGCTGCTCATGAGATTTGGAATCCTTTTGTTTATGTTTCTTGCCTTTTCCTATAGAAGCCTTCTAATCTTTGGGCTCCTATGATGCAATAAGTGCATGTGATGTAGAAGGTTTCAACTTGCCCATGCTAGCCAACCTGGCCTGCTCCCGAGTGAGAGAAGAAGCAAAATCATCAAGGGAAGGAATAGCAAACCTAGTACCAAGAGCATCCCTAGTGGCATAAAAGATAGATACAAAAACTGAATAACTTGGTCCAAGCTTAGAAAGACTTGATAATATCAACTGAGAGTCCTCCTTCTGAATACCACACCGTGTCAACTACAATCTAAGAGACTTGAGTTTTTTGAAGAACTTCTAGATGTTGTCAAAATCCCTAGGATTTAAGCCAATAAGCTCATTCTCCAACTGGAATCCTCTCATAGTCTCCTGCTTCCCAAACAAAGACTCCAAAGTAGTCCAAATCTAATGGGGTGTAGTGCAAGACTCAACATGAAAAAGAAGATCAAGAAAAATAGACAAAAATAATGTACCAAAAGCTTCATCACACCTATTAAACCACTTTCTCTTATTCAGCAGCACCTGTAGGTTCAACTTCAATTCCCATGGTCACTCTATACAACCCTTTGTGCATCAAATGAATCTCCATTTTTTTTTCCAACCAAAGTAGCTGAATGGAGTAAGGGGTGCAATATTATGTGAATCAATGATGAAAAACAACAGTATATACTCTCAATAGAAAAAAAAACTCTTTGATCTCAAAAAAATAGCCTGAATTACATGTTCCCCAAGGAAAAAACCAAGAAAGAAAAAGATGAGATTTGAAAATAAATTAGATATCTGGTAAAAATTATGCAAAAATCAGATTTGAGATCTATGTAGAGGATGAAGTCATCTTTCTGATGCCGTGAGAATGGTGAAAAATGGAGTTTGGATGGAAAGGTTCTGCCTCCCAGACTGAAAACAACTACTTTTGATTTCAAAGGCCTGCAAAATAAAATTGGAGAAAAATATAGAAAAATGGACTACACAATTGGATCGGGCTCAGAATCAGTTTTCCAACGGTATCTTGTTTCCAAAAAATGGGTTTGTACACCCATTTTACACCCGATTTAGTAAAAGTGCTCCAAAATGGCCAATAAGGCCTACAGGCAGCCCTAGGGGCTAAAAAAATAAGCCCCTGGTTGCCTAGGTGGACCAAGGGGTTGGCAACTAGGGGTTGGGGCAGAGCCCCTGGTCACCCACATGACCCATTGGGAGCTGGAGCCACCAGAGGTTGGGCACTTAGTGCCTAGTCCCTCATAGAACCATCAGTCTGGCTTTTAAGGCCATGGGGGCTGGCTGAGGGCGGAGGTGAAGGCTTTTAGATTGTTCGTCTTTTGAAGGATATTGCCTTATAGTGATTTTTTAAGTGTAAGGGTTTCAACCAAGCATATTTTTTGTAAGATTTGGGGGTAGTCATTTTTTTGGGGCATTTTTGGGCTAAACAAAGGTCACCATCGCATTCGCAGTGGCCAAAAACCCTAGGAATGCTTGTCGTTTGGTCGATTTTAGAGGAGTTGACAGAAAAGGCAAAAACAATTCCCAAGAAAGCCGTACGACCTCCCCAACATGCTTCATGAGGTGTGGATTTCAAAACTAAAATTAAAAAAGCACAAAAAAGTGCTTTAAATCTACACCACCTGTATAAAACAAATGTGCCACCCAGTGGCCACCAACCCGCCTCCACCCTCAGCTAGCCCCCACAAGCTTAAAAGCTAAGTCGATGGTTCTGTGAGGGACCAGGCTCTAAGCGCCCAACTCCCGACGACTCCAGGTCCTAGCATGGTCACATGGGTGACCAAGGGCTCTGCTCCAGCCCCCATCTGCTAGCCACCTAATCCGCTCAGGCGACCAGGGGCTTTTTTTTTTAGCCCCCAGGGTTGCCTATAGGCCTTATTGGCTATTTTGGAGCACTTTTACTAAATCGGGTGTAAAACGGGTGTACGAACTCTGTTTTTTGCAAACAAGATACCATTGGAAAACTAATTCTGAGCCCAATCTATTGGTGCAGTCCATTTTTCCAGATTTTTCTCCAAAATTCTTTTATAGGCCTCTAAAGTCAGAAGTAGTTGTTTTCAGTCTGAGAGGCATAACTTCTGCATCCAGACTCCGTTTTTCACCATTCTCACGGCATCAAAAAGCTGACTCCATCCTCTACATAGATTGCAAACCTAGTTTTTCTAAAAATTTTACCAAGTATCTAATTTTTTTTCATATCTCAGCCTTTGCTTTCTTGGTTATTTTATCGGGAAACGTACAATTCAGACTATTTTTTTTTGAGATCAAAGATAAAAAAATTCTGCATTGAGAGTATATACTATTTTGTTTTTATCATGGACTCACATAATATTGAACCCATTACTCCATTCAACTACTTTGGTTGGAAAAAGCAAATGGAGATTCATTTGATGTACAAAGGGTTGTACAGAGTGACCATGGGTACAAAAGTTGAACCTACAGGTGCTGCTGAAAGGAGAAAGTGGTTTAAATGGTGTGATGAAGCTTTTGGTACATTATGTTTGTCTATTTCTCTTGATCTTCCTTTTCATGTTGACTCTTACACTACACCCCATCATATTTGGACTACTTTGGAGTCTTTGTTTGGGAAGAAGGATACTATGAGAGGATTTCAGTTGGAGAATGAGCTTATTGGCTTAAATCCTATGGATTTTGACAGCATCTAGGATTTCTTCACAAAACTCAAGTCTCTTAGATTGCAGTTGACATAGTGTGGTATTCAAAAGCAGGACTCTCAATTGATATTGTTCATTTTGTCTAAGCTCATACTAGATTATTCAATTTTTGTATCTACCTTTTATGCCACTAGGGATGATCTTGCTACTAGGTTTACTATGCCTTCCCTTGATGATTTTGCTTCTTCTCTCACCCGAGAGCAAGTCAATTTGGCTAGCATGGGAAAGTTGAAACCTTCTACATCACAAGCACTTATTGCATCACAAGAGCCCAAAGATCAGAAGGCTTCTATAGGAAAAGGCAAGAAATAGAAATAAAAGGAGTCCTCAAATTCATCCTCCTCTTCTAAGGGGAAATCATCTAAGAAGGAGAAGGTTACATGTGCATATTGCAAGAGGGAAGGACATGCAAAACATAGTTTCTATAAGAAGGACATTGATCAGCTGAAGAAACTTCATAAGAAACATCAAATTTGATTTTCCTTCTAGGATGTCTCCAACATCCTCTTCCCCTCATTCTTCTTCTTTAGAACAGTCTGACAGGGGCACAACTTGTTTACATACTTCATCAGATATGAAGGGACATGCTCTTTATGCTTCTTTAGGTCATGGATCAGGGAGATGGCTTCTAGATTCAGGAGCATCTCATCATATGGCTTCTTTATAGTCTATGTTTACTTCCTTTGAACCTTGCACTATGTCTTCTATTTTGATGGGAAACAATACATACATGAGTTTTACAGGGAAGGGGTTTATTACTTTTGGGAACAACACTTTTTAGGATGTCTTGTGTGTTCCTCATTTGATGAAAAAACTTCTTTCCATATATCAGATCACATATGGAGGCAATGGGAGATCTGTGGAGTTCACACCTGATTCAGTTATCATCAGAGACTTGGATAGTAGAGAGGTTATTTCTACTAGGGTAGTGGATCACTCATCTTAGTTGTATTCCATTGCAGATTTTGCTTCTGTTCCTATAGCTATTCATCACACTTCTATTGTGAATCATCATTCTAAGGAGACATTTGGCTTCTTGAACATTGGTGTTCTCACTTTAGATCCAGTTCTTGAGCCATCCATTCCATCTCCTCCACCTGCTATTGCAATTGTTGATACTTTTGTGGCTACAGATGTGGTTTCTTTCATTTCAGTGCAGCAAGACCTAGTTGATCATTCATTTTTGGATATTTCTCTTGAGTCTTCACCTACTTTGAATTCTTCATTTGTTGAGGTCACACCTTATTATATCGAGACATCTTGGGCTACACCTGATTCACCTTCAAAGATTGCATTCATGAGGCTTCTTCCCTCTCACTTCTTTCAGGAGATGTGGTTGCTTCAGTCTTTTTGGAGCTACTTCATTATGGGAGGGCTATGTGGTCTCTCTCTTCCTCTCTTATGGGGGGATCTCTTTCATGTATCTTCGTGATGGATGGTGTCCTTGGGGGGTCTTATGGAGTCCTTCATATTTCATCACTTAGTTGTTTTTTGCATTCTATTTTGGAGTTGAGTTTTGTTCCCACGTGGTTTTCTCCTTTACCCCATTTGGTTTAGTTTGCATTTCATTTATACATGGGTACCTGATTAGGCCTTGTTTTCGGGACCCATCTTTGCTTTCATGCATCTTTTCCTTAGTGTTTTAGCTACCTCCTAATTTCATCTTAAGGGGGGTTGTTAGAGTAATAAGTTATTTCACTTAATTAATTTAAACATATTGGTTAATTAATTAAGTCACTTATCACTTTAGATCTACTTAAGCTAAACTTAGGCACATTAATAATTAATTATTTATTAATTATTAAGTGTGCACACTAGGTTTTCTTTTAGGGTTTCAATCTCCTTTCTTAAGGATTGATCTCATTGTAATTATTCATTCTCTTTAATGCATTTTTAGCTTGAGGCTTGCAGAGAATCTTTGTTGTTCTAGATATCTTTTCTTTATGATAGGTTATTTCTAGCAAGTGTTCACTGGGGTCAGTGAGGTTGGTTTATCAACTTCAACAATAATATCATTACAAGGTACATTTATCATCAAGTTCTTAAATCATAGTTACATCAAGTTACAATATAGACTATATTCGTCTAGTGAACATAAAGGTTCTTCTTCATCGTTCACCTCCACCAGTGGACGAGAACATGGTTGAAGCACTTTACCGCCCAAATACAAAGCTTACACTTCCCCAATATTCTTCCATCTTGAAGAATGACCAACGTTGCATGGAGAGTTTAGCAAGAGAACAACCTGCAAGGTGAAATCTAGTGTGTGCCCAACATCAACATGTAAATTTTGTCTTGTATCCTTGAAAAGGAAAGTGCAAGATCTATGCTAGGAATGGTAGAGAGTGAAATCACAAATTTCATTTATGCATACATAATGAACACTATTTCTTTCCCAAGCATAAAAGTGTGTTGCAACAATAGAAAACAATAGGTTCTGGTAAAGAAAACCTATACTCTCTGACCCATTTCGACACCCATCTCAGAATTAATTTTATACTAAACATCTATCTACCCTCTATCGACAACTACCCATCAATGCTCTAGTCAATTAAGGTATCACTATTCCATTTCAATATTCAAATTACTTCTTCTTAATTATCTATCAAAATGTAAGTAAGCTCAATAAAAAAAAATAACCAGATTTATGACTTATGGAGTAATTCATCATTCAATCTCTTCATTCTTAAGACTAATTTCCACTTATCATCTTAAGCATTCTTCCATTAAAATAAAGTACTAAAGAAAAACAAAAGAAGTTATGTCACAAGTATGTGTATGTACATAGTCGAAGTCTATGTGCATACACATATATGTGCCTACTTATGTTTGAGTTTGTGCATACATTGTGAAAAGAAATACATTAATTCAGATTTGCAAACTTAGATAGTATTTTATTTGAAATTTCATTGTCAAATGTACACTGCACGACTTACAGTTTCATGCATAATGTTTGAGCATACATTTATTGTTTCCTTCTAACAGTTGCAAAACTAGTTGTTTGCTTATGTACATTCTTGGCTTAAGTAGGAAAAGTACTATTGCTACTATACAATTATAAGCATGATGCTCACATATGCACATTTATCATTTAAACACTTTTAAATCAAACGGAGTTGTAACACAAAAAAACATTCATATTCTTTGTTCTACAATTCAGTTTTAAGAAAAAAACAATATCATCACTGCTCTATTATAGCCAGTTGTTCTTATAAGAAATGATCATTTTTATAAGCATATGATTCACTATCAATTAGAAGAAATAGTACAATTCTTTCACATTGTACAAAAAATATTGAAGTAAAAATTTGCCCTGTATCAAGCATAAGGAACAAAATGCCAATATTCAGAAGAAAATATTGTTGCCCAACAAACCATAATATCAAGCTATTAACCATATCCTAATGATCAAGATCATCATAATTTTATTCAAATTTTCTTCCTATGTACTTTACTAACTATTACCATGCATGCAAGCATATTCTACATGATGACCTTGATTTCATTTCTACATGGATTTTTCCATCTACCGTCCTTGTCAAATGGGGTTGACTTCATAGCAAGATAGCCTACATTCATTAAAGGCTTAAAAACAATGAACACAACCCTTCCCATTTGAAGTTTTTGTCCCATTTTAATATCAGGGTTTGATATGAAATACAAGAAAATACAACATATAGAGGGTTGTTTTACTTCCCCTAGATCATAATCAATCCCTATTATGTAAAGGAGGAATCACTTATATAGTCAACGGATTAATTTTCATAGCCCTACGGGCTTAAAATTTTAAATATAACATAAGTTTATGTTTGGCTCTTGAAGCATTACGAGCCTTGGCACCCAGTAGGGTGGTGAACAATCTTACGAAAGAAATCTACAAGGTTACAAACCCTCTTCTAAGGGAATCCTTAATTGATCCCCACCATTGTTTATTCACAGTGAGTTATAAAATAAATGTTGCAAAGTATACAAATGCCATTGTATGGCATGCTTATGAGTGACTCAAAATCTCGGCTTAGCTCATAGAGCTAGCTGCATGGCTTCCTAAAGAATTATCTTATACACATAATACAAACAAGCAACCTATAGAGGTCGACATCATGCCATTCAGCCTAAGGACATGGCTTCTAACAATGTACTCACAGAAAAATGAAAGCAACGATATACATAATGAAATTTTGTTATCGTTGGATATTACAGAAGGAAAGAATGGAAAAAAAATGAGTGTATATTTGCATGGTTCAAATTACCTCAAATTCGAATTGATTAAGCTACCCCTAGATTTTTCCTTCGAGCTCCTCTGCTTTTTCCTTCCTACGATCCACCTTTTCCTCTAATTTTCTTTGCCACACTTCCTGTGTGTTATTCAAAAATGGAAACAACAGTCTATATTTTGCATGCCCAGGGTGGAGGCATTATGGCCTTGCCACCAGTCACTACACAATTCAAATATACCCATTAAACTCATGGAAGGCCTTACTACCATCAACATATTTATTTTAATTATCAACCCAATATTAGTATGCTATTGGTTATCATTTGAATTCAACACATATACATTTGAATAAGCGTTCAAATATACATATATTTATAGATATGTATATATATACGTAATATATATACATATATTTATTTATTTATTCATATTTCTATGTTTATTTAAATGATTCCCATTCTCATTTACCATACTTTCTACATTTGCATATGCACACACATATATATATATATGCATGTATGTATGTATGTATTCGAGTCTTATGTACATACATGCATATATGTATATGTATATGTATATTTTTTATATACATATTTACTTACATGTGCTATTTTTTGTTATGGCTTATGAGTTCCATACAATATTACTTACAATAGAGAACTTACATTCAAATTTGAGCATATCTATCTTATTTTTGTTTCATCAAACACAGAGTTTTAAATGGGAAATTTTATATCTGCAAGCCATATATTTCCAAACAGAGAATTAGTTCAAATCGAAAAATTCTCATTCTTAGACATATGTAATTTGATTAAAATGTAAATCATCATGCCCTTCTATGGTGTGTGCACCAAAATTCTAACTCGCTTACAATTCGATCCAACTAAACAATCCTGCTTCAACCATGTTCTCATCCTTCATCCTATCACCCTGCTACTGCACATACTTGCAAATTGATCAGTAAAATACAATCCTTGATGATATATTAAAAAAAATGTTTTTAGGATTTCATAAAGTCAACATTAATCAACTCCTCATATTCAACATGCGAATATTCCAAAATCTGCATTTAATATTTAATTGAATTTCATCAATAATTCATTTTTTTGTATTTAAATAAATATGAAATAAAATTGGGTTATGGCATGCTTAGCCACCAAAGCCTTTCATCGGTGCTTGCACTCGCACGTAAGGAAATTTCTACGACTCCTGGAGCTAGAGGCCAAAGGCTGAGAAGGGACATAAGGCTCCTACTTAGCTATAGGGGTGTCCATCACAACCATTTTTGGTGGACAGACAGACTCCTGAATGGGAGCAAGAGGAAAAGGTTGAGAGACAGCGGGGGGAGTCAGCTCTAGTGGCTCGACAATGACCCTCTTCCCATTCACTTTTTTAGGAGCAGGAGCGGTAGAAGGCCATGGAGGCTGAGACATAGATGATTCCCCATGGGGACCCTTCCTGCTATTGTACAAGTAGTTCCAAGGTCTAGGAGGCATAGTAGGAAGATCTGATATCCTAATCTTGGCTTTCCACCAAGCACGCACCATCATAATTCTTATGTGGAATCCAAGATTAGACATCCAAAAATCTTCTTCAAAAAGGGGAGCAGAAGAGGCACCCTAAGGATGGGTAGACCTCTCCTTTCCATTTTAAGAATAGGAGGCAACTTTCTTCTACACTACGAAAGGGGTCACTTTTAGTTGTCCCTTATCCCCGATCTTATACTTCACATAGTTTTTGTAAAGTAGGCTCATTCTCATGGGAAGCAAACCAATCGAGGTAGACCAAAAATGATCCAATCAATAGCCCCCATGGGATACCAATGACTAATATCTAGTGTCACGCACAACATGCACGATACCTTCATGGGAGAATATTAGACATTTATGAATGAAAGAAGAGATTTCGTTCATGGAAGCTTGCCACGGGATGCCTAACTTCACCTTGAAAAAATTAGATTCCTGAATAACATCAAAGGTATTATCCACAAGCCTATGTCCAACTAGGATGGAAAAAGTTATTGAGCCGTACGGCTTGAGAGAGAGATCCATCATGCATACAAATGGTAGACTTTGTTTCTTCATACTCCTCCCTTTGTAAAGAATTCAACCATTATTTCTCCTCTGTAATAACATTCACTCGGCTTGTAGGGTCAACTAAGACCTCTATCACAATATTCCATTGAGGCGAGTGGGAATGTAGAGGGGAGAGGAATTGTTATTCAAGGGCATGTCCTATGAGGTAAATATCATATCTATCAAACCAGTCGCAGATTATGGGGAAGGATAAATTGTGACCATGTTAATCTATGCCAAGAGCTAAGTAGAAGAATTTCAAGGGTCAATAATCAAGATAGCAGAATGAGACAAAAATGGGTCTGTGTATATCTGCAACTCACTATTAGCTTTCACCACCAATTTATTCACATTTTATTCTATACCATCGAGACAAATGGTATTGTCATCAATGTAATCCTGTATCTCATGATGCAGGCACACACAACATTTGGTATCATGTATGTTAACCTAATGGCATTGACAAAAATCTTTTGCATCATACCAATCAGGATAAGGCTTCTTGAGAGGTCAAGGGTTTTCTAAGGTTATGATCTTATCCTTCAACAACTTTTACAAGATCGAAGAATAAGATTCTGCTAACTTTGTAAACTTTATGTTGTGTGTGACGCCATTATCATTTATCACGACAAGTACATTCACAACAACCTTACCTTTCTTGAGATCGATACAATAGATTTTTCTTTTGAATGGGAGCACAAGGAGGATCCCTCAAATAGAACTATCGTTTGTTGGTATTCTTGTAATGCGACACATATATGTACGAAAGAAGGGTATTTCATAAGGGAATTTTTTTCCTGCCAAGGTCTCTATAGGTTACCTATGAACACCTTCTACACATCAAAATCGGGCAGTGGTTACGAGATATGTGAAAAGAGCACTTTGATATCACACTATGAAATCAATTATCTTCTCGTTATCCCCCTGCTTACATCAAATGAGATCTAATAAGGTCATCTTCGATCTGATGTTAGATTTGAACTGTTAGAGAAACTAATTTACAAGTTGATCAAATGAGAAAATATAATTGTCAGGCAAGGAATACTACCACTCGAGCATTGTATCTTTAAGATATTAAGGAAATAATTTTTCCATCAATGCATCGTGATGGAAGAAGTCTGGGAAAATTGCATTAAAGGTGGACACATGCATTTGCGGATCCCCTTTTTCCCCAAAATTCTCAAGCTTGGGAATCTCCATTCCCTATGGGAAGGGAGTACTCAGGATTTCTACTGACAATGGGCTATGTTGAAAGAAAGGTTGAAAGATAGGCTAGGAAGAGGCCTGGGAAAGGCTCGCCAACTAGATTTTCATTCAACCCATGTTTTGAAGGAGGGCATTCAAAATAGGGTCAAAATATGACAAAGGACCAAGCGAACCTCTAGAACCATCGCCACCAGACGACCTCTAGAGCCACCTCCAGAGCCACTGTTTTGACCACCGCCAGACCCACCACCACCATTAGGGTTTCCACCTATGCCACATCCACTACCAAAACCACCACCATGGCCTCCACCAAATCCACCTCTACTAGTGCCACCTCTGCTACCAAAGCCACCACCACTCATTCCACTAGAACTCCCACCTCCAAAGGTAGTAGGAGGGATGAAACTGAACCCAAGGAGTGTCCTACTCACCTTGAGAGTGTTAGGCCTTTGGGAAGAAGAAGAGACACTGATCGAGGGTCCTATTTTGGACATGCACACAGATGTAGTGGGAATTGAAATTCTTATTTGTCTTTCATAGGCATCGAGTACTTCCCCTCAGCTAGTACTCAATCTAGGCCTATACGAAGGGATATAAGCTTTGGTTAGATCGACAAGGCCTCATATAAACTCTATGCCTATCAGATATTTCCCTAACAAATGTCCCACCTCAGTAGCTAGCCTAGCTTCTCTTGCCATGCTTGGTGCTTTTTCTAATGGTTCACAAGGTCTAGCAATCTATTATATAATGCTAGAAGGTTTTCTGTAGGAAAATGTACATCATCATTCACATCTATGGGTGAAGCCATAGGGGATGCTAGAGGGGTAGGAACATGAGTGGTCTCTTCTGGAAACCCATCTCTTCAGCATAACTTGTAGGAGAACTAGTGATACAGTCAATAGCTAAGCCAATGGAAAAACTAGAGGTGACCTTCGTCTTTTCCATCTCTAGGTGTCGCACACTTCTCTTAACAACGTATCCAAAAGCTGTGGACTAGGTTGGGATGCTCATAAACCTTCACAACACTTAGAGTTAAACCAACCACTAGGTGTGGGGGAAAATTCTCAACACAAGCAAATCGATAGACGTTGTTTCACGTTGGATTCACCAAAAATGTAAGAGGGGGACCAACCACGTCAAGGCTCTAGGTCATGGAGAGCTGAGAGCGAAAGGCTGCCCTAACAAATCCTCACTCTAAAGGGTGTTTTGGGGTGAGAATCAAGAATGAATAGTACTATAAAGTAATTATGTCACTCTACAGACCTGAATATCTACTTGGGGCTAGACGAGCTGATTTCTGGAGTCCAAATTGTACCTTAGACAACTCTCTATATGAGGATGGTAGCACAATGCACTAGCATCTCTATGGTGTTCATATAGCCAAAAAATGTAAAGTACAATAGAGAAAATACCAAAAACCTACTGACATCCTAGCTAATAGGTTTTAATGAAATGAATAGAACAATAAAGTATAGAAAATAAATGTGAAAATCATAAAATAAGTTGATGAGAACTAGGGTGATGAACACCAACTCACTGAAACACTAGTTCACCAGTTAGCTCTACGCACATGTTCACCTCCACACAAGTAAGAGGGGAAAATTGTTGGGTTTGTATAGGGGTTTTCCTTATTCAAACCCCCACCTTGGTGTTTCCACCTCCACAGATAGCCAGATAGCAATGGAGTAGAAAATATGATAAAGGAGATTGGAAGAAGAACATTGAACACTATAAAAGATAAAGTTACTCTATCAAATCACAAAGGAAGAATGTGAAGCATTACCACATCCACCCAAAGGATCTCAAGGCCAATGAAGGGAGAATGCAAGCAATGAATTTGGAAAACTCACCATAGTTGCAACGGTGATGAAGGGAGGTCTTGCAAGACTCCAAGCTTGCAACTTCTATGGTAGAGGGACATGTACAAAAGTGAATTTCATGGAGTTTCTAGCTACTATAATGCTCAAGTGGACTTGTGAAAAAATGGAGAAATTGCTTGAAGGAGTGAATGAGTATGAAGAAGCTTGAGTGAATGTGAGGAATTTATGAAAAGATGTCAAGAAGATGAAGTGATAGTGAATAAAATGGATTTGAATGCCAAAATGAGAGGGAATGAATCCACTTTTAGGTTGGTTGGTCACATAGAGGTGTTACAAACCATCCCCAATGAGGATTGTAATGTCCCTTCAGACTCAGGGGTAAGAATCTATCAGAGATGACAGTGCACTGCATAGACGTCCACACGCATCGTGCTCATGTCCCTGACAAAAATTCTCCCTCTGACACACTAAACATGCACCAAGTGGATGGAAGGTAGGTGCATGATGTGGAATTTCACCTCCGGATTTGATTTTCTAAGGTGAGGGTATGTGAAAGGGGAATTTACACAAGGGGTTAAAATTTTCTCCTATGCATTTTCTAACTTTCCCTTGATACATACATAAACTCATCACTCACCATCTTCACTATCCTTTTTGTTCGCTTTAATGCTATAGTGGCATCCATGCTTCTTTGTAAGGCTTTACACAACATGCCCAACGTATGATGGATGGGTTGCCATTTTTGAATAGAGGGTCTAGGATAAAGAGACATAACATTCATGTACAATTTCTATTTTTTCCATCACTATCTTGATTTTGTGCTCTAAGACCTTTTTCCAATACACCATAAATCTATTCTATTACCTCATTCTTGGTCTCTTCATTGAACCCCTTCAAGTTTTCTATTTCTTGTTTCAAAGGTTTTACTTTCTCATTAGAGACATTGTCAACCCTTTGATATACTACAGTCTCAGTACTTTGAGAGGGGCCTTCTCCTTTCAGTCCCTACTTCAACTTCACATTTTCTATGTGATATCTACTAACTTCATCATTCATACTCGTTTGAGCCCTCTCATACTCTATGAGTTTATTCTCCAAGTTTTTTGGTAGTTTCTCTTGTCAAAATTGCATAATACATGGTCATGGTGGTTGCTTCCAAAGTTGAGGTGTCTTAGAGAGTTTTAACCATGGAACTTCCTTTCATTTCTTACACAATGTCTAGCAGCTTACGCTTCTCAGTATTCTTTTTCTTAGACCGAAAGGCTAAGGTTTCCATTCTCAGACTATAGCCTATTCCACTCATGCCCTCTTCAGAAATAACCTTAGTCATTAGCATGGGGTCTTCTTGGTTTCTCGCTTCATCAAGTAACAACATTTTCCTTAAATTTGTCCCTAGTATGAAAAAGATATTTCTTCTTATCACTATCTACCTGGCTTCTTGTGGATTGATATTTATTTCACCTATCCTAATTTACTTGAAGGTTTGGGCATCAATTTCATCATGTTGGGACTCATCGACACCCATCTTATTTATTTGAACCTTTTCTTCAATTTCCCTCATCTTTACTTTAATCCAAAAATCTTTAAAAATTTAGGGATTTGAATGAACTCATCATTTTCTATGAATTTGTGCACTACTACCATTCTTTCATCATCTTGCATATCTTGGTCACCTTTTAGTTGTGCTATCAAATCTCTTACTTCTTCAATATACCAAACCTCTTCACTCATCTCATATGGCACTAAGGGTTTCTATTCTTGTATTTTTTGCTTTTTGGCTTTTGGTTGCTCAAGGAGTGAATCTGATGAATCATGTTGTACTAAAACATAATCTTGGGGTTCTGATATTACAACAATGATTTGCATCTTGGTAGCTACCTTGGTGGATTTATCTAACTCCTTAAATGTATTTTTCCATACAACTTATCAAACTTCTTAATCATAAGATTGATCCTCTTGATGCGATCTATTTCTTCTATGTAAAATCCTTGGAAATTATTATCTATCTTCTTTCTTCTCTCCTCCAATTTTCCTAATATGTCCCATTTTCTTCTTCTTTTGTGTACATCCTTCTCATAGTCCACTTCATGGGTGATCCCAGTTTTTGTATGGAGTGTTTGTTTGATGAAATTCATGTAACCCTCAAGGTCGAAGACCCTCTGATCCAGTCACGGTAGGAGGGTCCTCAAAGAGAACAATCCAAACTGTGCAGCAAGAGTTACACAACAAAAGCCAGACGAAATATGGAGGCAAATGCAAATTAAAACATTCTTATTATCAGAAATTTTAGTTACAATCGGCCAATAACATTTGAGTTTACAGATTGGGCTCATAGGCCTAATACAACATGCTCGAAATATAGTATTCCTATATGCTCCTTAATGTGAGCCAAAAAATTACATAGCGAAAACAATATTCTTTTTAATTCTACTTTATTTTTCCTTCCTAATGATCTATTACAATGATTTATATCACATTTGAGATCTAGGATCATCTGCGTCAGCTAAAGATCATTACAATCTTCGATCAAGGAAACATAACATGTGCATGAAATAGGTCGGCATTAAATTCAAATTTCTCCTTGGCAGGTGCATAAGATGAAGTGTGGACCCAAAATTACGGTTGGGGACACTCCATGAAATAATTTAGAACACCTCGCAAGGATCCGCAAGTTATGGGAAGGATCCACAAGAGATCAAATTAGTCGTTAGGCTCGAAACTGCTTTGGTGTTCGCTCTAGAAACTGTCAATTAATCTGGAAGTGATAACATTCCAGAAAAAGATCCAATCACTTGAAAATCTTGGAATAAGGGAAATGAACATGTCCATGATGAAAACATAGATCATAGGGTCTGGTGAGAAAATATGGTGAGATACCAAATCTTCCAACTTGAATTGAACAAGAACTGAACAAGAACAAAACTGAAATGAAAATATTTTTGGTTGATGCGGGATTGCAAAGAACCAAGGATGCTCCTGCATCAAACATCTATGGTTATTTCAAAAGTGAGTCCCTCACTTTGCTGGGGCTAAAGGAAATCCAAGAAGAATCCTCCACTGGTCTGCCTTTCCAATTTACAAGATAATCTTTGTATTGTCTTCCACTTGTTTTCCTCCCATCTCTGATATCCAAAATCTCTTCTATCTCATCTGATTGTTGTTTAGGAAACTGTTTCTCCAATTTTTCTTTACTGTTTTCACTGAATTCTACTTCATGGTATTGATTTAGATCTGTAATGTTGAATATAGGTGATATATCCATACCATCCGGTAACTCTACTTCATATGCATTTCTTGAATCAAATTTCTTCAAAATATTACAGGGTCCAACTTCCTCATCTTGAGATTATTATATGTGCCAACTGGAAATCTTTCCTTCCTCAAATACACCATCACTTCATCTCCAAACTTTGAACTCCTTATGTCTCCTCTTTTCATCTACTTACTCCTTATACTTTCGGTTCATATCTTCCAATTGTTGATTTACTTGAGTATGCACTTTCTTCATATGTTCTACAAATTCCTCTACTTCTACACTTGTTTTATCTTCCTTAATGATGTCTTGCAACTCTGATATACCTCTAGGATGAACTCCAGTAACAATCTCAAAATGTGTCTTTCTAGTACTCATGTTCACTGAATTATTGTAGGCAAACTTTGCTTGTGCAAGGACTAAATCCCAACTTCCAGTCTTTTCCCCAAAAAAAATTCTCAAAAAATTCCCCAAACTCCTATTTACTACCTCTATCTATCCTTCAGTCTGTGGGTGAAAAGTAGAACTAAAATTTAAATCTATCTTTAACTTCTTCCAAAGTGTCCTCCAAAAGTAACCAACAAACTTTGTATCTCTATTTGAAACAATACTCCTAGGTAATCCATGCAATCAAATTAATTCCTTGAAAAACAAGTCTACCACATGTAGTGCATCTATTGTCTTCTTACAAGGTATGAAATGTGCCATTTTAGAAAATCTATCCACCACCAAAAATATAGAATCATTACCTCTCTGTGTCTTCGGCAAGCTAGTTATGAAATCCATGCTGATATACTCCCAAGGTCTCTTTGAAACTATTAAAGGCTTATACAATCCAACATTCTGACTACTACCTTTTGCAGCTTGACAAACTCTACAACTTTGCACAAATTTCCTAACATTCTTATGAATCTATGGTCAAAAGTAATTCTCACTTACCAATGCTATTGTCTTATCAATTCCAAAATGTCCTGCCAATCCTCCACTAAATTTATCTTTCACCAAGCTATCCCTCATTGAACTTTGGGGTATACACAATTGATTCCCTCTTAACAACATATCCTTCTAAATGAAATAATCCAACCACTAACTCCTATCCTCCAAGGCTGGCTCTTTACAAGCTCTCCAAGGTTCTGCAAAATCTAGGTCTTCCTCATACAAGTTCTCCAACTCATCAAAGCCTAATACCTCCATTCTCATCTCTTCCAGTAAATTCCTTCTCCTAATCAAAGCAGCAGCAACCCTATTTGAATTTCCACTCCTATGTTTTAAAACAAAAGTATAGCTCTGCAAGAATTCCACCCATCTCATGTGTCTTTGATTAAACTTACTTTGACTGTTCAAATACTACAATGCCTGATGATCTATATACAACACAAAATCCTTAGGCAACAAGTAGTGTCTCCACTTATTCAAGGCTTGAACTATGGCATAAAACTCATGGTCATACACTGAATACCTTCTCCTAGCATCATTCAATTTCTCACTGAAATAGGCTACTAATCTTCCTTCTTGACTTAATAATTCTCCAATTGCATTTCCACTTGCATCATAGTCTACTTGAAATACCTTATTAAAGTTCAGTAAAGCCAACATAGGCTTCTCAGTCACCTTTTGTTTCAACAAATCAAAACTCCAATCTACTCCAAATTTCAACCTAAAATATTTCTTATCTCCTCTCATTGTTTTTGTCATAGGACTGCAAATAGAAATAAAATTCCTAATGAACTTCTGGTAGAAACTAGCCAAGCCATGAAATGATCTTACCTCTCCAATTCTTTCCAGTGTAGGTCATTCAACAATTGCTCTTACCTTCTTAGGATCCATCTTCAACCCATCTACAGATATCACAAATCCCAGATATACTAATTATTCCTTCATGAAACTACACTTCTTAATGTTTATCAACAACTGCTCTTCTCTCAACCTCTGCAAAACTTCTCTTATATGCAACAAATTTTCTTCTCTAGTCTTACTAAAAATTAAGATGTCATCCAAATAGAAAATCACAAACTTACCCAATAATTTCTTCAATACCTCATTCATCAGCCTCATGAAATTACTCGGTCCAATTGTTAGTCCAAAAGGCATCACCAACCACTCATACAATCCTTCATTTGTCTTGAATGTTTTCTTCCACTCATCCCCTTCTCTAATTCTAATCTGATGATATCCACTCTTCGAATCTATCTTTGTAAATTATCTAACTCCACTCAAACAATCCATAATGTCATCCATCCAGGGAAAAGGAAACCTATACTTCACTATAATTTTGTTTATGGCTCTAAAGTCTGTACACATCCTCCATCCTTCTTAGGTGCTAGCACAACAGGTACTGCAAAAGGACTTAAGCTTTCTCTGATCAAACCCTTCCTCAACAACTCTTGCACTTGTCTATTCAACTCTTCATTCTTTGTTGGTGTCATCTGTTGTGATGCTTTATTAGGCAGACTAGATATAGGAATCAAATCCATTCAATGGATAATACTCTTCACAGGTGGCAATCCATCAAGTACATTATCTCAAATGATATCTTCATATCCTACCAGCAACTCCTTTACCTCCTTTGGTTGTTCTTCTACATGCTTCAAGTCATAATATTTCTTAGGAACCAAGGCATAGCACATGTTCTCATGTCTCAATCCATCCATAAATCTCCTTCCATCAACCAAATAAATTCTACCATTCATACAAATCTCAAATTTAGGAACATCCTCCAATGGCAACAAAGTCTGCTTCATCCCATTAGCAACAATGGTATATGTGTTCTTCTTTCCATCATGAACAGCCTATCTATCATACTACCAAGGCCTTCCCAACAAAACATGGCATACATCCATAGGCATGATATCACACAAAACTTCATCATGATAATTTCTTATCTTCAATTTCATCAAACATTGTTCATGTAGTGCCTCTCATGTTTTGATACTCAGATATTGCTTTGGTGTGTGTGTGTTTACTTTAGTGTGATTTATGGTTATGTTCTGATGCTTATTTGATACTCGGTTAGACATATTTTCCACCATGTGTTGGGCATGGTAGACAATTATGCTTATTTTCTTATGATAGTTGGACTTATGTGTGGGATACTCATGTTATGATGATGTTATTTTGTGAGTTATTTTGATGATGTGATTCCCAAATTTTGTTTATTGTATTTGATTCGGGTGAAGGAGACGATGTGGCATCGCTCATCCATGAGCGCCCTGCCTCACCATAACTCTCCTTCACAATGTGTTGACTATGAGTTATATTCATATGTACATGTTGTTCGACATTTTGTGTTATGCAGGAATATAGGTATTGGGTGCTGACTCCACCCGCATTGTCAGGTTTGAGTGCATCCTACATACCCAATGATTGATGTCGTAAGGGAGTTGGCAAGAAAGCACCCCCATCTAAGTCAGTGGTTGGTCCATTGGTGGTTCATGTCGTATCAGTACTTGTTCATGTGGGTATGGTTGTAAATTAAATCATTTTATTACATGAGTTTTATATGTTGTGTTTATGGCTTGGTCTAGTGCTTTATGATTTTAATTTAAATGCTAGTCTATGGTGCAAAATATAAAATTATTTAAAGGTTCAATGTTGCTTATGATATTAATAATTTGGAAAAATAAGGTGTACATTAGCACTTTTATTGTTATTTTAAAATGTGAAGTTATCATTTAATTTAAATCATTAAATTTCAATAATTAGTTAGATAAATTATTATGGATTATTTTTGAAAGAAATAAAGTTAGGGAAATCATTATCATATTTGTTTTATTAGAAAAGGGTGATTTAATAAAATAAATTTTAAAATTCAATGATAATTAAGTGAAATGTCGTTTAAAATTATTATTCATTAATTGTTTATTTTTCAAAAAGTTAATGTTATTAAAATGAAATTAAGATATTTAAAAGGAATATTTTGGTGTAAATTAATTATGGAAGATTCTTCTTCCAAAATTGGAAAATGGCAGAAATGGTGGGTTAAGTGGAATTTGCATGGGAAAGTTGTCGGAAAATTTATAACAACTTCTGATTTGGCTTTTCTGGAAAAAGTATATTTCCAAATATTGCTTTTTCAAAAAAGCAAGAGAGAGAAAATGTAAAATGAAAAAATGTCTGCAACTCAAAAATTGTTGAAAATTTTTCTAAGGATTAGATAATCCGAGTGGTTTTTCGTCAATTTGATTTTAGATTGCACTCGGTTTTGTTCTCGAATTTGTTGTTGCTGGGGTTCGAATCTCTAGTTTTCGAAGATTGCATCTGGTTGGAATTGCACAATTCATCCTCAAATCGAGCTTTGCATAGGACTCCGGGTAATTCGAACTTCATATTTTGATCTCTATAAATTTAATTTTAAAAAGAAGAAAATAAAATGTGTTTTCTATGTGTGTTTGGGAAAATCCTCTTTCTCTGTATTTTATTGTGGAATTTTTGTTGAAATCTTGATTCCCTCTATCTTTGGAATCGTCTAAGCTTTAAATCTCTGAAAAATATCTCTCTCATCTGAGAACCCTTTTGTTCCCTGTATTTTCCCTATTCAAGCACTTTGGAAATTTTTACACTTCTCTTTTGTCATTGTATTTTCTTTCATGGGAAAATTGTTGGATAAAATAAACATATATATATATATATTTTTGTTGAAAATTTGTATAGACCTTTGTCTTTGTGCTCGGGCGTCGTACGACAAAATGAGATGAAAATTTTTTATTTTCATAGCCTTGATTATTTTTTTGGTGGTGTTTATTTGTGTTTATGGGGATGGTTGGGGGAGGTGTTGCCTCCCACCGCCGCCCCCATATGGGAACGGCGATGTGGAGGTAGAGCCTCCACCGCCCTCCCCACTCCCTCCTATGTGCAATCATTGGGGAATGAGGGGGGTACGACTATGTATAGCCACCCCTCCCCCAATTCGTATGTGCCTTTGTGTTTTCCTTAAAGCCTGCGTACTATGAATTTTTTTCTGCCTATGTATAATGAGGTTTCGATTTTAAATGTGAATGTTTATTAAAGATATAATATATATAATATATATGTGTGTGTGTGTGTGTGTTATGTTTATTATGTTATGTGGCAGATTTAAAATTTAAATTATATTGATTAGAAGTTTATATATATATATGTATATATGTATGTGTATATATACTCTGTGAATTGTAATATTCTTTTATTACTCTGTTTCAATTGCAGTAGCATTAGATGAATTGATATATGTTTATTCTAGTATTTATATGCATATATGTATATACATATATATATGCATATAGTGTATAGACATGAAATGTGAGCAAATAATGAAAAAGTTAAAATAAGTTATTCTTTGGAAAAATTTATATTTAATGAGGAAAAATGCTAATTGTTAAATTCTATTTAAAAATATTTGTTAATTTAATCTGTATTTAGAATCAGAGAAAAATAAAATTTGTGATTTAAAATATACTATGGAATTTGCTTTCATTATTTTCTAGTCAAACTGTATTGTGAAATATCATAATAGTTGTGGGTAAGTGCACCAAGATGGTTCCCCAAAAGGGGACTTAAGTGGACAACTTTTTTCTGAAATAAGGAAATACTGACCTTGGATGTGAAATTGAGGATAGTTACACTCAAAACTTTGATAGAAATGCTTCGAGTCTACTTTCTAAACTACTAATTTATTTTTAAAATGGTGGAAATTAAGGGGTTCAAAAGAGGGACATACACAAATTGGTGATGTTTTTGTCAGAAAAACATAACATAGCAACTCTTGTATGATCCTCGTACGGTGAACTTTTTTTTAGTGTTTTTAAAATTGCAATGGTCAGAAGTTAGCTAACAGTATGTAGTTGATGCATGATTTTTCTAATAATTTTTAATGAATTTTTTTTTTTCCTAATTTTCGAAGTGGACACTTCCTGAAAAATAGAATTTTGGCCATGCTACCCCTACAAATTTTGGAAACTAATTGAATTTTTTTTATTTGATTTTTAAATTTGTAGAATGGAGTCTAGTTTCTAAAACTGTAATTTATTTGAAAATTCAATGAATGGTTAATTTATAACTTAAAAAATTACCAAACACTTCTTTTTGGGAAAAAAGAGACATACAAACAAAATAAATTATGGATGAAAGGCTTAACATTGTCAAAAAGTGAAAAAAATTACATCGTTGGATAGCTAAGAGAGAATCCAACATTACCCATGTGTTCAATTTTTTTGATATTGAACCACATGCAATCCCGACGGTGAGCATGAACTCGATTATGTGAAATATGGGAGATTTTTAAAAAAACATGTCTTTGGTCATTGTGAATGCCCTCCAAGCCTTTGGGTTGGTATTCCAAGGCAAATACCAATCATAAGGCTTGAGAATTCCCAAAGAAAGATATAACGTGAGTGTGATATAACGCGCTTAGGTTATAGTGTGAGCGCGTTATAACGCGCTCATGTTATATCTCAGGTTTGACATGGATTTTTGCTTATGTGGGAAACATGTCAACTAAGACATAACGCGAGTGCGTTATAACACACTCGTGTTATGTCCTCCTTTATGTTAAATTCCAATCTATTGAATGTATGTTGATATATTTGTATGTTTGAATGTACATGTATGCTTGTATGTCATGTATTTATGCCTATATGTATCAATGCATGTATATTGTATGTATGCCTATATGTATGTAAGATTGTATCTACACATGTATGTATGCTTTCTTGTATGGATGTAGGATTGTATGTACATATGTATTATGCTTGTATGTATGTACTTACGTATGTCTTTAGAGAGAGGGAGAATTTAGAGAGAGAGAGAGAGAGTCTAGAGATATGGAGAGGGAGTGGAAGCGAAAGTTTAAGAGAGAGGGAGTGGGAGTGAAGGGGTTGGAGTGAGAGGGACTTAGGTAGGTAGGGTGGGAGGGATATAGGGAGGGAGAGAGAGATAAGGGGGTGGGAGAGAGAGAATTGAGAGAGGGAGAGAGAGAGAGAGGGCGAGAGAGAGAGACGGAGAGAAAGAGAGAGTTATGTAGGTAGGGTGCCAAAGGGAGAGACTTGAGAGTGTGATGGGTGTGAGAGAGAGAGACTTGAGAGATAGGTAGTGAGAGGGAGTGTGAGAGAGAGGGAGTGTGAGTGAGAGACCTAAGAGAGGGAGAGGGTGTGGGAGGGAGTGACCTAATAGAGGTAGAGAAAGAGGGGGGTGGAGTGAGAGGTACTTAACTAGGTAGGGTGGGATGGATAGATAGAGAGAGGGGAGAGAGACAGAGAGAGAGTTACCTAGGTAGGTTGCTAGAGGGAGACCTGAGAGAGAGAGGGGGTGGGAGGGAGAGACATGAGTGAGATGGAGAGAGAGGGAGTGGGAGAGAGTTGGATAGAGTTGGAGGGACATAGAGAGAGATGGATAGAGGGAGCGAGAGAGGGTGGTAGGGATTGATTGAATGAGCGGTACGTAGAAAGAGCGAGAGGGTAGATAGAGACAATTAGAGAGGGTAGGAAGGAGAGAGGGAGGGAGGGAGAGGTGATATGTATAGATAGAGAGAAACTGATAGGGGTTCAGGGTATAGGGTTGAGGTATTAGGGTGGAGGACCTATAGGGTTGATGGTTTCTAGGGTATTAGGGTTTAAGGTTTGAGGGTATTTGGTTGATGGTATAGGGTAGAAGGTTTAAGGGTTTAGGGTTAAGGGTTTACTTGGTTGAGGGTAGAGGTTTTAGGGTATAGGTTTGAGGGTATATGGTTGAAGGATTAGGTTCAAGGTCTAATGTACAGGGTAGAGGGTATAGGGGTTGAGGGTTTAGGGTTTAAGGATTGAGGATTGGGGGATTAAGGGTTGAGGGTTGAGAATTGAGGATTGAGGGTTTAATGTATAGGGTAGAGGGTAGAGGGTTTAAGGTTTTAGGGTTTAAGGGTTGAGGGTTGAGGGTTGAGGGTTGAGGGTATAGGGTATAGGGTCGAGGGATTAGGGTTAAGGGTCCAATGTATAGGGTAGAGGTTATAGGGGTTGATGGATTAAGGGTTGAGGGATTAGGGATTAGGGTAGAGAGTTTTCTTGGATTTAAGGGTGTAAGGGTTGCATAATTAGGGTTGAGGGATTAGGATTTAGGGTAGAGGGTATTGGGTAGAGGGTTGAGAGTAGAGGGTAGAGGGTTTAAGAGTTTCGGGTTTAACGGTTGAGGGTTGAGGGTTGAGGGTTGAGGGTTTAGGGTTGAGTGTTTAAGGGTTTAAGGGTTAAGGGATTAAGGGTCAAGAGGGTTGAAGGATTAGGGTAGAGAGTTTACTAAGAGTGTTTAAGGGTTTAAGGGTTGGGGGATTAGGGTTGAGGGTAGAGGGTAGAGGATTGACGGTAGAGGGTTGAGGGTTTACGGGTTAGGGTTTAATGGTTGAGGTTTTAGGGTTAAGGAATTAATAGTTTATAGGGTAGAGGATATAGGGGTTGAGGGATTAGGGTATAAGGTTTGAGGGTTGAGGGTTGAGGGATTAAGAGGGTGGTTAGGGATTAACCCACTGACCCACCACCACTGATCCCACCTGGCTGACTGGCCGAGGAGACGGATTGGCCGGAGCCGGACGCCGGAGCCAAGGACGGATGGATGGATGGACGGACGGACGGATGGACGGATGGACACATGAGCCGGATGTGGAGCCCGGACGGATCGGATGCCTGATGATGGATGGATGGATGGATGGAGCCTGGATGGAAATGGAAGGAGGATGATTTGATGGAGGAATGGATGGATGGAATGGAAGGAAGGGATGGAGGATGGATGGAGGATGGATGGAAAGGAGGATGGATGGATGGACGGACGGAATGGAAGGATGGACGGATGGAATGGAATGGATGGAGGAAGGAAGGAATGAAGGAAGGAAGGAAGGAAATGGATGAATGGAATGGAATGGATGGATGGAATGGACGGAATGGAAGGAAATGGAATGGAATCGACTCTTCCAAACTCCCAAACAAATTTGACATCTACATTATTATGTTACACACCAATCAACTCCCCCAACATATCTAACTATTTTTGTAATTTCTTAACTAATTTATCTCTTGACAACTTTTCCACAAAGGCATTTTTTTACAAATGTCAAGCCAAATCTCCCCCCTAAACACCTAGAATGACTCAAAAGAACTAAATACATATTAAGAGTGGTCTCATAGACCTTATTTAACATAGATCATTATCTTAGACTCAAAAACAAAAAGAACCTTTCTTTTACCCATCTTCACATGCACCAAAAATCCTCCTTTTTACCCAAGAAACTAGTGGTTTATTGAAAAACACTCATCCAACCCTCACACAATCTTATGAATACTTTAAACAGGTCTAAAATGGTCTACTCAAATGCAATTTAACAAGAAACCACGCTTCCCAAATGCAAAACACACTTTAGCATATCAAAACCACTCAAAATCTCATTGAAAACTCAAAATTTCACTCTAGGGCTTCATGCCCAACACCCTTTTAGACCTCCCCTGCACACAAACAACATTCTCTCACCTATTTATTGATGATCTTAGTTCAAATATTCTAAATCAGTCTTTGCATTAATGTTTTCCTAAAGCCTAGACAACAACTTCTTGAATTGATAATTTTCATTCAATGGTGCTCCCACACCATGTATGCTTCCACAGTTTGTATACATATATATGACATAAGTTGACATTTTCTATGCTTGTCCATGCTTCCATTTTGAGCCTATCTTGCAATCATGGCATGCCACGTTACCTCATTTCTTTAAGGCATTCTGGATTCAAAAAAATCATGTCACCTTTGTCTATGCTTGGTTACCTCTTGTACAGGATGATTGTAAGTATTCTTTATGAAGCATTGGATGACATATATTTTGAATAACTTGAATGGATACATTTTTTAGGAACTAATATTCATCTCATTACCATGCTACAGATAAAATTATTTGTCATGCTGAAGAAAAAGACAAAGAGGAAACTAACAAACTAAGAGAATGAAACCTTCAAAGAAAAGGAGAGAGTTTGGGTGGTGGCATATCATGAAAAGAAGAAATTGGAAATGATTGATTAAAACAAGCCAATTGAAGAGGAACCTCAATCGTCAAAAAGAGAAAAGGGATTGGCAGCACAAAAGGCACGAATGTGAAAGCATCATTGTAAGATAGATTCATATACCATAGTTCGAGACACACCCTCTATGACAAGTGAATATGAAGGGACACCATTAAGCACAAGCGAATATGTAGGGACACCATCTACCACAAGTGAATATGGATGGACACCATCTACTGCAAGTGAATATGGAGGGACACCATCTACTGCAAGTGCATATTGTTGGACACCATCCAACACATCTCAAGTTGAGAGTACATCATCACTCGGATTTGACAAAGAAGGTATGCCATCATCCCCACGTGAACCTCAAGGTATGTATTCTTCTCCACCCTCGAATGAAGGTATGCAATCTATCCTACCTCAATTAAATATTGATGAAATTCCTAATGTTGAGATGTATGTAACTAGGAGAACACCACCTGGAATTTTGTGTAGAAAGCCAAAGTATTTGATTAATATTGATGATGAGATTTTGCAGCACATTGAAGGTAATATTTCAACACGCACTTGTAGAAGATATGCTGATAAGATTTGGGAATGTTTTTTTGAAAGGCTAAATGAGACCACAAGATGCAAACTATTTGTTGAAATGATGTGGGGTGTAAAGTATAGGAACATCATGGAGACTCTTGGGTTGAGAACATCGAATGCATCAAGTGAAGACACTATTGTGAAGAATCTAATGGATGATTATGAGTGTGTGGGTAATACCTCATGCTCAAAGGATATAATGTCACTCAAAATGTCATTACATTGACTTTGGTAAGCTATCAAAAAAAAAGAGCTCGTCTCATTAGAAAGATAAGTGAATAAATAGGAATTAGTAGAAAAACTTTATCAAGAGCCATTCAAAGGCCGCAAAGAATTGAGGGCATTGATTCAAATGAATTATGGGAATTCTCAGGGAGACTGTCACGAAAAGATAAAGAAGTTGTCGAAGCCTTGAGAAAACTAATTGAAGAGTATTGGAAGAATAACATAAGGCCATCTCTGAATCAAAGGGATGTGGTAAGAAGGAGAATCGGTAGTCGGAATCGTGAGCCACATCCAAAACATTTTTTGGATATGAATCAAACCCAATTTTTTCGTAAATTTGAAAATGATTATCCTCAAATTAGTATTTCTCAAATATTTTTTGAAATGCTTAAACCTTTTTAATGTCAAGATAAATCACACACGCACTACTTGTTGTTGTAAAATACATATTGGATTCTCTAACCATTATGATGTTTATCATTCTATATGTTTAGATTTGCATACTAATGATGTTTTGTAGGATTGTGGCATAGAAGCCCCACCAAAATCTTCAAGAGAGTTCTTATCAAAAAAATTATGTGAAATAGAGGATGGCCAGATATTCTATAGGACATCATGCTTGGATGGTTCATGCGAGCGTTATGGTGGCTTCCAACGTATGCCAGTATGACAACATATGGAAAGCACAGATGAGGTGGGACAAAAACTAGTAGAGTTCGGGAAGTATTAAACAATGGAATATGCTACAAAAAATGGGTCTCAAGCAAAAATTTGTGATTTGGTTATTGAGAATATTCTAGTGTACCATTTTATGTCCATGTTTCGTGACAATATATTGTCTGAATATGTAATGAATACCCACAAAGCCCGATGGTTGGACACACAATTCAAGCGATGCAAGGACACCTTTCCAGTTGGAAGCATAGTATCAATGGTTGAATTTGCAGAGAACTACACTCTATAGACACAACATGAGGTGCAGTCACATTATTACAACTCCACACAGGTTTCGATATTTTTGCACATAGCATTCATTCATGCATCTGATAGTACAGATGACCAAAGGAAGGTATTGATAGAGTACCACTTTTACATTAGGTATGATCGCACACATTCTCCAGAGTTCATGCAAGGTTTCTTCTAGATGTTCTACAGTGATTTGGCTCAGAGGGGCATAGCATACGACCAACATATAATATGGTCAGATAACTATGCAGCACAATTCAAGAACTCGTGTATGTTCTACTGGTTGTGCAGGATGCATGTCATTACATGTGTTCAACATATGTGGAACTTTTGTGAGGCCGGAAATGGAAAGGGGGAGCATGATGGTGCAAGAGCATGCGTGAAAAGAGCATTAGCACGAGAACAGTTAAAGTATAAAGACAGTGCAAAGTTGACAAATGCAAAATCAATCGTCGAGTGGTGTAATGCTTCGATGGGTCTAGGTAATGAGGGTACATCTTCAGTTCATAGATTTGTTTGGTTGATGGATCATACTAACATTGCACCATATGAGGACTATTGTACACTAACAAGATCGAGTGAGGTACACCCTTTCTTTAGCTCAAATGCAAGTTCATGTAGTATGGATACATGAAATATGGCATGCTTTTTTTCTTCATGTACAATGCAAGCATGGAATGATTGTGAGTCAGGGGAGTGGGTTGACAAATGGTTGACAAGTTATCTTAGCCCACTTCACATGTATCACCCTCCAACGACACTAGAGCTAACACAGATCGAATCATCAGTCGACTTTGACCACATATCAGATCTAGTTCAACCAGGTGATATATCTACTTACTTAGTTGTTGAAATTCCATATCGTTATCTTACTTTGTACTGTATTCATAATGTTGACTAATTTCAGGAGATTTGCTGCACATATCAATGTAGGGCATGTTTATGCAGTTATTGTAGATGAAGATAATGAAGAGGGAACAAAATATTACTTGTGTCATTGTGTTGACGCCAAAAATAAATTGGAGGCTCCAATTATAGATGGAGAAAACATTGAATACCCTATAGGCTCAGTTGTGGTTACTAGAACATGGCTTAGAAGGTACCCACATTCGAGTGTTAAACATTGGTTGTTTCAGGACTTTGACACACATCGTAAGATTCTTCATTACTCGAACCTTGTCATGGCATCCAATGTTTGTTTGAACAAATATGGGGGTATACCTTTGAACAAGACCTTGTGGAAGGTCTGTGAGTCTGACCATGAGGCAATACTTGACACAATAAAGAGTAGAGGAGACCCGGATGGTTCATTGGATTAATTTGTAAGTATATGCACATTAGTTCTTATTAATTTATACTTGAATGCACATTAATTTTTTGATGCCAATGCTATCATCTTCTTTTACTTTTCCTATTTGTAAGTAACCTACTAAACAGTGATTGGTCTCCCCTTGCAAAAAATGAAGATATATGAGCCATCCAAGAGAATGTCAGCCAAAAAAGCAATGCAACATCCTTATTTTGATGATCTTGACAAATATCAATCATGATTTGAAGCCATTAGAAAAGTGTGTGCAAATCTTGGTGAGGTAATTTCAAGTTATTCATTTGACATTAACCTTATCATGAGCAGTTATGATGTAGACATTATAAGAGCATCTAAAATTTCAACTGACTCTATTCATGAGAGGTGTTGTGTGCAATAGGTATGTTGGAAATCCCAGTGAAGATGTATGACTAGGAGTGACTAAGTTGTGATACCTACATGCCTATCTGTAATTTCCTTCCATCTATTTTTATTGCATTTCCATTTTGGATGCTCTTTCTATTTCTCTTTTACTTTGTGTATTTGTAAGTAAACTACTAAAAATTGATTGATCTCTCATTGCAGAAAATGTTGATTTATGATCCATCAAAGAGAATGTCAACCAAAAAATCACTGCAACATCCTTATTTTGATGATCTTGACAAATCTCAATTATGATTTCAATCCATTAATAAAAGAGCATGTGAATCTTAGCGAGGGAATCTCAAGTTACTCAACTGGTATTTGTGCAATAATGAGCACCTATGATGTAGACATTTAAAGAGAATCTCAAATGTATGAGTGACATTGTAAAAGATCTATGAGAATGAAGTACCTAAGGAATTGTAATGAGATTTACTCAAATACTATAATTTTGGATTTCATGTTTGGTGTAGTAGCACCTTGTTTTGTAAATGCCTTCAATAGGAAAATTTGCAAAATTTGAATTTTGAAATGTAAACAATGTGGAAAAGGTCATGTAAAGGTCATATGCAATGTATTAAAAGTCTCAAAGAGGTTATTAGGTGATTGGACAAGTGATATAAAGCATGTAAGGTCGAGCAAAATAGAGATATTTTGTATTCTTGAATATTTACAATCAATAAAGTCCCTATTTTAGTGATTTTATGAGTTTTTCCAGTTGTTCATCAACTTGTACAACCTGTACAGTACTTTAAGGCCTTTAATATTGTTGTTTAAAGTAGAATAGTGAAGTATTTTCATTTGAATCTATTTAGGAGGGTATCCATTGAGTTTATCATTAGTTTGAACTAGGTTTTATCAACTCACTCTGTAAACCAATAATGACCACTCCACCGAATTTGATAGTTTAGATCAATTGAGTAAGTTATTATTAGGATTGTTTAGGTGTTTTTGTTTATTTGTGCAAGGGAATTCAAGAAACAAAGGTGGAGTTGTTGGTAAAGGGTTTTATGGTGAATTTTCAAGTGAAAAGAGTGGCTCCAAGTGGTGTTTTGAGGAAAATTTCTCAAATAACTTCACAAAAAAATGACTGATCTAGATAGATATTATTGAGTTACAACACATACTTCAAAATCAATAGTGATTGTCTTGGAACATGTGCATCAAAAATGACCTTCTTCATTGTCCTCATTAGGCTAACTAGGCTTAATTTACAAAGGAACATACCTTTCAACATTCAAAAAACCCCATAACTTGTTGGGGAAGAAATTATCATGTATCTAAACCCTCAGATCCGCAATTTTTCTTAGGACAAACTCAATCCACCATGCCAAACCAAAACCCTTATTTTATGCTAGTATAACTAGGATTTATTGAAAGGAATGGTTCCACACCTTATCAGAACATGCCACCACCTTAAAGCTTCTTAAAATCACCTGTACAAACTCAAAAGACAATCACCCAACCTCTACATGCAATATTTATCAAACCTTAGGGTGAAACCTTATTTTTCATGCCCTTTTCCATCAAAATCTATAGGGGAAGCAACACACACCCCATAAAATTTCTTCCCTTTCACTTAAAAACTTCTCGTCTGATCCTACAAGATTGTGTTGGGCCCTTCTACAAAAACCTCTCTCATTTTTGGCTATCTCAGAATGGTTTTCCCGTGGCGGCGGATTTTCACTTGATGGAATAAGTGTCAAATGCAAGCAGTGCAAAGTTACAAAGTGGTGCAAATTTCATTCTACAACTCATGTGACCAATTGGATTGTTCCAATATGTCTGAATAGGTATTTTTACACTAGGCATGGTCCTCTTTCGTACCCAAACATGTGGAATCACTCTGAGCTACGTTCAATCAAATCGATCCCTTAAGAGTCCAAAGTGCTAAATAGCTGAAAAATTTAGCATGTTGTTACTCAGATACCGTGATGCTTAGAAACTTTTCATTTGATCCTACAAGATCATGTTGGGCCCCTCTACAAAAACCTCTCTCGGTTTTGGCTATCTCGGAGTGGTTTTCCTGTGCTAGTGGATTTTCACTTGATAGAAAAAGTGTCAAATGCAAGCAGTGCAAAGTTGCAAAGTGGTGCAACTTTTGCTCTACAACTCATGTGACCAAGCAGACTATTCCAATGCATCTGAATAGGTATTTTTACATTAGGCATGGTCCTCTTTCACACCCAAACATGCAGAATCACTCTGAGATACGTTCAACCGGATCGATCCCTTAAGGGTCCAAAGTGCAAAATGGCTGCAAACTTCAGCATGCTATTATTCAGACACCGTGACACTTAGAAAATTCTTGTTTAATCCTAAAGGATCAAATTGGAGCCCTCTTCAAAAACCTCTCTCGATTTTGGCTACCTCAGAGTGGTTTTTCCGTGGTGGTGGATTTTCACTTGATGGAAAAAGCGTCAAATGCAAACAATGCAAAGTTGCAAAGTGGTGCAACTTTCGTTCTGCAATTCATGTGACCAAGCAAACTATTGAAACACATCTGAATAGTATTTTTATGCTAGGAATAGTCCTCTTTCACACCCAAACACGTGGAATCGCTCTGAGGTACGTTCAACCGGATCGATCCCTTAAGGGTCCAAAGTGCTAAATGGCTGCAAACTTCAACATGCTATTACTCGGATACCGTGACACTTAAAAAATTCTCATATGATCCTACAAGATTGAATTGGGCCCCTCTTCAAAAACCTCTCACGGTTTTGACTATCTCAGAGAGGTTTTCCTATGGCGGAAGATTTTCACTTGATGGAAAAAATATCAAATTCAAATTGTGAAAAGTTGCAAAGTGGTGCAACTTTCGCTCTGCAACTCGTGTGACCAAGTGGACTATTCCAATGCATTTGAACATGTATTTTTATGCTAGGAATGGTCCTCTTTTGCACCCAAACATGCGGAATCACTTTGAGGCACGTTCAACCGGATCGATCCCTTGAGGGTCCAAAGTGCAAATTAGTTGCAAACTTCAGCATGCTATTATTCAGATAGTGTGATGCTTAGAAACTTCTCATATAATCCTACAAGATCGTGTTGGTCCCCTCTACAAAAAAAGTCTCTCTATTTTGGCTATCTCGGAGTGGATCTCCCATGGCAGTGGATTTTCTCTTGATGGAAAAAGCATCAAATGCAAGCAATGCAAAGTGGTGCAACTTTCATTCTGCAACTCGTGTGACCAAACGGATTGTTCCAACATGTTTGAATAGGTATGTTTACCCTAGGCATGGTCCTCTTTCACACCCAAACATGTGGAATCACTCTAAGGTACATTCAATCGGATCAATCCCTTAAGGGTCCAAAGTGTTAAATGGCTGCAAACTTCAGCATGCTATTACTTGGATACCGTGATGATTAGAAACTTCTCATCTAATCCTACAGGATTGTGTTGGGCCCCTCTACAAAAACCTCTCTCGGTTTTGACTATCTCAGAGTGATTTCCCTAGGCAATGGATTTTCACTTGATCGAAAAAGTGCCAAATGGAAGCAGTGTAAAGTTGCAAAGTGGTGCAACTTTAATTTTCCAATTCATGTGACCAAACTAACTGCTCCAACACGTTCCAATAGGTAGGTTTATGCTAGGAATGGTCCTCTTTCGCACCCAAAGATGCAGAATTGATCTGATTTGCGTTCAACTGGCTTGATCCCTTATGATGGCATGCAAAACAATGGAAAAGAGAAACATACAAATGATGGTTGAGAAGTTTGATTATTCCACACAAAAAGCATATGATCATTGGTGCAAAGCACCTTGTTCCTCCATTTGATGAAGAAGTTCTAGTTCAGTGGTTTTAGTGATTATCTGATGGTGAATAGGTTGGTCAATAGGTTGGTGTGGGTATTTTGAGTATGCTTTATCTTGAATAAGGTCAATTAAGACCATTAGGTATGTTTTAGGGTGACTTTTGGATCTAGTGATAAAAAATGTGAAAATTTCAATCTTGCACTAGAAGTTGTCTTTTTAGCCTTTGAAGGCAAATTTGTGAATTTGTATATGAGTGTGAAAGAATGGAGTTTTTTTGATGTAATAAGGCGATTTCTAAGCCATTTTTTTGGGTTTAGAGGTCATTATTTTTATTCATTAGGTTGGAGGAGTCTAAAGTTGCAAATTTGTAAGTTGCTTTAAGCAACAAATTTGAAATGCAATGGTTACTTGTTTTGAAAGTTGGTTTTTAGGTAGTTGAGGGCATGGATCAGTTAGAGTGCCATCTATATTTTGATTCCATGTTGGTTTCAGAGAATGGATTAAAGGTGGGAGAGATATCTTTGGCATTCTAAGGCCTGACATCTCTATGTGATAGGCCTAATTTTGTGTAAAATCTGATTTTTGATTGTTTTCATAAGTGTTTTGTGACAAGGGTGCTTAGGAGCATTTGATTTGTGTTGGAAAAGGTTGTAAGAACCTATTTTTGGCTGAGGGGTGTTGGGGTGAGCCAAGGTACTTGATTCCTTTATGTAAAGTAGCATAATTAGGCCTACCTTGTAGCATTTTGTTTTGGCCTGTCAGGATTTTTCTTTTGTTTTCAAAACCTGGGCCTTTGAAGACTTGTGGGAATTGGTATAAGATTCCTAGAAATAGTGTCCTTGGTCTGGTTAATTACTTTTGAGTGGTTCTTGTGTTGATTGTCCTAGTTGGTTAGGTTGCAAGGAATAGGAGGCCTAGTTTGGAAGCGATAGGTCAGAGGTGGTTCCCAAGCATAAGGTGAGTTGTGTTGAGTTGGGTTGGTCATGTTGGGAGGTTTCCAGGTCTACTCCAAGTTCTGGTCATGTCTGGTTTGATAGATTCCATGGTTGGGTAGTTGAGTTACCCTGTTGATTCAAGTGAATGTTGGAGTCTTAGTGGGCATATCTGAGAGAAGCTTTATCAAATCACAACTTGGTTGAGCCACTTTGCATCACCAATGGTGCTTTGAAATTTGAAGAGTGATTGAGAGCGTGTTTCTTTGTTAAATAGACCTATTCGAAGGTCTAGGACAACAATGAGTCTATTTCTTATTTGTATTATAAATTATAACTTGCTTTCTCCCGAGTCCATTTCGTATACAATAAATAATATTGCAAAATTTTGACATATAAATCTTTCAATGGTGACACATCAAGAACATATTGGAATCTTTTTATGAATCATTTCATGGAATACCAATTGAAAACTTGTTTTTTTCTTTTAGATAAAGTTGTTTAGCATCAATCAATTAATATTCAAGACAAACCATGAAGGACAACAATGATTAATGCTAGGGCTAACCAATTAATAATTATACATATGAATAAGTCAAGCATGTACATGTCAATAAGGGAAGCACAAGTACTCAAAAACACGTAAGCCTCAAGAATTAAACACACGAATACATAGTATACACAAATTAATACAAAGTATATGCATGAATACAAGGTATACGAATGAAAAAATGTAAGCCACAAAATATATATTCGAACACACGTAAGTCAAAAAGTATACATCTAAGTTATAAATTATACACTTGAATACACGTAACTCATATCAATTGAACTATCAATTTAGAATGCAAATATGGACACCATCGATAAAAGATATTTGTATTAACCAAATAGCCATGTAGGCATACATCAATATATGTTGATATAAGTATGAAATATATGTACAAAATAGCCATATAGACTTATGAGAATTCCATATAGACATACAATGTCAAATATGTCCAATTCAAAATATGTACAAAACTGCCATGTAGGCATACAACAAAGGACTTTGGAATCAAAATTCATTGCTCTCCATGCTCTGGAAATAAAATCTGTCCCTTTTCTTTTCGATCTGATGGCAATAGGTCTGTCACTCATTTTTTCTGCGCTCAAGGAGTTCTCCTACTACTGCTTTTGGTGTTTAGATCATGGTGAAGTTTTAACTATTACAATAAGAAGTAAAGACATGAATATATAGAAATTACTTATAAAAAATGATATATTTGACAAAATAATAACTTACTGCCATCTCACGATCTCTCTCCATGAGGTATATATTCTCATGCCCATGCTCAGGCGTGTTCAAGCCCTGTATAAACCATACAAATAGAAATTAAACTAGGTGAATCAATAATGGTTTGATTTTTCACTAACTAACATTTTTTAACATATCTTTCAATGAATTTGCTAGGGTCATTCTTTCTATGGTTGAACCATTTGGATCACTCAACCTACTGATCAAATCCTCAATTTTCTTTTTGTTGTTCTCAAATTCACTCATTAAATTTTGTTCAGTACCAGGAGGGGGTTGAGTGATTGGTGGAGGAGGTTGTTTTTGTGGTTGATTTTGATCTTGAGGTTTTGGTTGGTCTTCCTATTGAGGAACTTGAGGGTTTGCAGGTTGATTTGCATCCCCTAAAAATTCAAAAAAATATATATCAAAATCAACCTAAAACTAAATAATTCAAAACAAAAAGCATAGAATCCTTACCTCTCACACCTCCTCCTCCTCATGGTGACATCGTTGCAAAGAAATAGCAATTGTTGGTGAAGAATTTTGTTGACTGGCTCCTCCTAGAATGTGAGCACAAAATATGGGGGTTTTGGCAGCGGCTAAAAGAAAAAATAGTCGAAATAAGAATGACAACATTTCTCTTTTTTTTTTCTTTTAACGAGCAATAAAGCGAGCATGTTATAATACGCTTGCGTTATTGGCTTGTTGTTGCCGAGCCTCAAGCTCGACACAACAAGCCATAATGTGCTCATGTTATGACTTTTCAAAAGTTTTTTTGAATGTGTCCACGAAATGGCTACCCATTTCCATGCACCCACCCTTGTTTAAAATAAATAGATATTATAATCAGATTTTGGACTTAGTAGATTAATATCTTAAATCTACTTTTTACTTTGAACTGATTTTTAAAATAAAGATTAGATTTTTCGTTATCTTAGAAAAAAAATAGAATTTAAAATATTCTGTGTGGAAAATAATTAAAATCATAAAATAAAATATAGTTGAAAATTTGAAATTAGTAAATGATTAATAATTGGTTTTTGATAAATTAAGTTAGTATCTTTAATTTTTTTAAAGTTTATTTTATTATGTTTAAAAGAAAATCATGGATTTGTCATCGGTATTCTTTAATTAGCTTTTTAGCAAGTTTATAGACTTAGATATTTAATAAATGAATTATTTAAATGTAGGTAGATATTTATTAAATTGATTATTGTTTTTGGATTAAATAGAAGTATTAGTGAATTTCCTTATTTCAACTTTAATAGATGAAAATGGTTATTTGAATAAGACTTGGTTGATTTATAATTTAAATTTTTTATAGTCAATGATATGGTGTTATTTATTGGATGTGATATTTTATTTTGTTCTTGTATGGATTAGTGTTATCTCCAGAGGTTAGGGAAAGTGTGAATGTTTCTCTATGATTGCATCTTTTTGGTTTATGTTGAGACCATGAGGGAATTTGTGGGTGGTACCCTGTTGTGAGTTATGATTCTTTTGGTTGAACATTGTGGTACCTGTTTCATGGTTTTGGTTTTAGGGCAACCATAGGAGAGAGTGTCTCTTCTTAGGGCTAGTGTACAAGTGGTCACCCTTGAAAGATTTTCCCTAATTAAGTGAAAACCTAATTAATTTACTTAATGGGTTGGGTTAGTTGTCACATAACAAGATAAAAATTACACCTCACCCCTGTCGTTAGCACTCCCAAAGGCTAAGAATGGGTGAGAAGACCTGGTTGGTAAAGTCACTACCTTGTCTTCACGAAAGGTAGATGGCTTCGCATGAGTCACCCTATCTGGGGGCACCTTGAAGTAGGATGTCTAGTTAACCATAGATGGAGGTGGCTCCTAGATTATAGATAGTCTGGTGAATCCATGAAGGCCATGCGATGACACTCTCCCATTGTGCCCCTTTGTTTCCCTTTTTTTTGTGCCTCTGGAGTTGTGTTAGTTGTTTATTTATTGTTGATGCTTATGTCACTTCGTGGGTTTGAGTCTAGTCATGTGAGTCCTTTGTGTTCAATATTGTGACCGAGGGTTCTTTTTTATGGACTCCTTGCACGAGGGGTGTTCCTTCGGGTTCACATGGTCGGGTGGAAATGTGTAATGAACCCATTGGGTCCCCAGTTGTGATCATGGCATGGATGTAGTTGCAATGATCTTGGAGCTCACAGGAAGAAGATTGTTCCTTTGAAGATTTCTCTTTCAGTATTGTACTTTTGTATTATGATTGTACCCTTCCCAATGTTATAAGGGAAGTGGCCTTGTAATGTAACTTGATTTTATATTATGTTGTATCTATGGAAATATATTCCACATTTGTGACTTTGAACTCTGAAGATGAATATAATATTATGTGATTTATGTTTATGTGTTTATATCTTATTCTTGTTTTATGAATGACATACTTATATCATGTTTTATTCTCATTTATTTCTTCTACTTTAGTTAGTATCGTTTATCTTTAATTGTTGGGTTTTTTTTTAAAAATGCACCATGTACCCCATAAGATTAGGATAATACTTTATGTTATATCTATGTTGTATAAATGTTTATTTTTTGCATTGTGTAATTGTTATTTTCAAACAAACAAATATTTTGTATTTGTTGTAGTTGTCCTATGAGGTTTGCATGGCGAGGTGTTACAACTTGCTATCGGATCCAAGGTTAACAACACTAGGTACTGTAGGTTAAGTAAGCCCATTGTGTTAATCTTGTTATGTAACTTTGAACTTATGTAATCCCTTTCTTGTTGTGCAGAATCATGCCTAGGGGTCAGGGACATGCACATGGTCGTAGTCATGGTCATGGTGGTTGTGGAGATGGATGTCATAATTATCCACCTTAGAGCTCCCTTGAATCAGAGCAGGAGGAAAATTAGGGTTCCTAGAACAACCCACTAGGTGGAGGCCCTAATCTAGAGAAGCAACTTTAGGGTGGTGAGCAATTGCGGTAGTTGTTGGAGGATGCTCTTGGTCATCTGGGTCTTAGGCAGGATGAGCATCAGGTGATCAGACAGAGAGAGCGGTCACCGAGAAGGATTGAGATACTGGAAGATCAGGATGTAGTGGTTTTTGGGCATATGAGAGATCTTCTCAGGGCACGTCCTCCTATTTATAATGGCTCTGGTGGGGGTTTGGAAGATGAAACTTGGATCATTGATCCAGATCGATGCTTTACTATGCATCCCAATGGAAATAATACTAGGGAAAGGTACGCCATCATGCACCTCAGAGTATTTGCATCCACATGGTGGCAACTAGAGGATCAAAAATTACACCTTGATATCGGTTCAGTGACATGAGAATTGTTCTTAGAACGGTTCAAGGCCCGTTTCTTATCTGATCACTCGAGGCAACAGCGAGCAGATGAATTCCATGACTTGAGATAGATGGAAATTTTCGTAGATTAGTATGAGCGTCGCTTCTTTAGGCTTAAGCAGTACGTTGGAATTGCTAATGATGAGGCTATGCTAGTACAACATTTTTTCAAAGGTCTGAATGCTAGGATTAGTGGAGGTGTTTGAGTCTTCGAGTTGAAGATGATGGAGGTTGTTGTCAAGAAATCTCACCTTGTGGAGGAGAATTTGACCTTGGCATTAGGAGTTCAAACTAGTAGTAACCTCCTATAGGTGGTGGTTCCCATGGTGGGAAGTCTAAGGCTGCAAGTCCTTCCAAGGCTCATTCTGCACCTGCTAAGGGTGGTTAGCAACAGTTTCAGTCGAAGAATAAGCCCTCTCAGTCTCATCAGAGTAATAGGTTTCATTCTAGGAGAAACTATCATTGGTACAGATTGCAGCATAACTGGGTTGAGCAGCCAACACAGTCCTCATAGCTTACACCTAGCTATGGTAGCTATCAGCAGTCTAATGTTCCATTTGGTGTCAAAGGTTTTGGCCATGGTACTAGGTGTTTCAGTTGTGGACAGTAGGGACATATTGCTAGACAGTATCCGGAGAGGAGCACTACAGGGTTTAGTCAGAGGGCGACAACATCTAAGTTGGCAGTTGGAGATGCTAGTAGGTCTCATTGAGTTTTTGCCACGGTGGATAATCGTCAGTTTGATCACCAGGGCACTATGGTGGAGGTATCAGGTTTTTTGCAAGGCAATCCTATTTCTATACTTTTTGATTGTGGTGCATCGGATTCCTTTATTTCCCCTTCTATTGTTAAGCATTGTAATCTAGTTGCGAAAAAGAAAGGTGTTAAGTGGCATGTTGAATTAGCTTCTGGGGAAAAAGTGTTAATGGAGTCTCTTGTTCCAGGATGTAAGTTGGCATTTGGTTCAATTGTGACTTCTCTGGATCTTCGGATTCTTCCCCTGGGTTCTTATGATGTCATATTGGGGATGGATTGGTTGAGTGCACACCGGGCGACAATTAATTTTTGTCATAAGTCTATTCGTTGTCAGGATGATTTGGATGTGAGGTTTAAATTGTTGGCATTCAAAATCCTATCTCCTTGAGGATTATTTCTGCAATGCAGCTGAAGAAGTGTTTCAGTCAGGGGTGTCAGTTGTTCACTATCTTAGTTAGTGACCTGGATATGGAGGAGAGTAGAGAGATAACTTTGGATGATTATCCTCTCCTGAAGGAGTTTTCTGATGTGTTTCCGAGTGAGATACCTGGGATGCCACCTAAGCGTGACATCGACTTTCGAATTGATCTCATTTTAGGAGCTGAGCCTATCTCTAAGGCTCCTTATAGGATGACAACTCAGGAGCTTCAAGAACTTCATTTGCAGTTGTAAGAATTCCTCGAAAAGGGGTTTGTCCATCCAAGTGTTTCCCCTTGGGGAGCATCGATCATTTTCATGAAAAAGAAGGATGGTTTGCTTCGTCTATGTATTGATTATAGATAGTTGAACAAGGTGACAGTGAAGAATCGTTACCCCTTGCTGAGGATTGATGATTTGTTTGACTAGATCAAGGGAGCAAAGGTGTTCTCTAAAATTGACCTCAAATCTGGATACCATCGGTTGCAGATTGCTAAGGAAGATATTCACAAAACTGCATTTTGTACCTGGTATGGACATTATGAATTCACTATCATGCCATTCGGGTTAACTAATGCACCCTTAGTTTTCATGAGCTTAATGAATGGTGTTTTCCAGACCTATCTAGACCATTTTGTGCTTGTGTTTCTCAATGAAATACTTATCTACTCTAGATCAATGGAGGAGCATGAGGAACACTTGAAGTTGGTGTTGCAATGCTTGAGAGAAAACCATTCTTTTGCAAACTTGGAAAAGTGTGAATTTTATAAGTCTGAAGTGAAATACTTAAGGCATGTGATCTCTGGAGAAGGCATCGTCATGGATCCCTCAAAGATCCAAGCTATTATAGATTGGCCTAATCCCAAAAATGTTCCATAAATTCGTAGCTTTATGGGTTTGGCGGGCTATTATCAGCGGTTTGTACAAGGTTTCTCTAGGGTTGCACATCCCATCACCTCTCTGCAGAGGAAAGGAAAGAAATATGATTGGTTAGAAAAGTGTCAATTGGATTTTCAAACTCTCAAAGAGAAGCTGACTGTGCCTATTCTTGTTGTTCCTGATCTGACTCAGGACTTTGTGGTTTACACAAATGTGTCCTTGGAAGGGTTAGGGGTTGTTTTGATGCAGGACAACAAGGTGATAGCATATGAGTCACGTAAGCTCAAGGACCATGAGATAAATTACCCTACTCATGACTTGGAGTTGGCCGTAATTGTTCATTCCTTGGTAAGGTGGAGGCATTTCTTATTGGGCCATAGGTTTGAGTTTCACAGTGACCATCGCAGTTTTCAATACATTTTCACACAGCCGAATCTTAATGCTAGGAAGAGAAGATGGATGGAATTCCTCTGCGTGTATGATTTTGAAGTGAAATATATTCAGGTCAAGGAGAATGTAGTGGCAGATGCTCTAAGTCGTCACCATCACGAGTTATCCTCTGTGACTCTTGAGGTTGATCTAAAAGTTCAGATTCTTGCAACACTACCCTGAGATAGTTGGTTTCAAGAGATGAAGTCAGAGATGGAGTCAGGTAGAGTGCTTGAGGGAAGGTTTACTAGTTATAATCTAGAGTCCAATGGACTTTTGTGATTTTTGGGTCGCATATATGTTCCTTCCTCAGAGGATCTTTGTACCCTAATCACGTTTGAATCACATCGAGCTCCTTATTTGGCTCATCCAGGAGTTATAAATATGTATGCAGATCTTCATCCATTGTAATTTTGGGTAGGGATGAAGAGGGATATATCAGATCTTGTGGCGAGATGCCTGGAGTGTTAGAGGGTGAAGGCAGAGTACCATCATCCAGCAGGTCTTTTGCAACCCAATCTTGTTCTGGAATGGAAATGGGATATTCTATCTATTGATGTCATTGTTGGGTTGTCGATGATTGCACGTCGACATGATGATATCATGGTCACCATTGACAAGTTGACCAAGGTGGCACATTTCTCCCCTATTCGATCTTCCTATACTGCATTGTCTGTGGCTAAAATTTTCATGGATGACATTGTAAGGCTACACGAGATTCTACAAAGAATCATTTTTGACAAAGATCCAATGTTCACTTTTGTGTTGCAGACCTCATTGTAGTGTGCCCTGGCAACACAATTGAACTTTAGTTTTTCCTACCATCTAGAAACAAATAGTCAAACCAAAATGGTCAATCAGGTTCTCGAGGACATGCTTCACATGTATGTTATGGATCAATAGTCTCGATGTGAAGACTATCTGCATTTGGTTGAGTTTTCCTACAATAACGGTTACCATAGTTCGATCGGGATGCCACCATTACAGGATTTGTATGGTCACCCATGTCGAACACCTTTGAGTTGGGACTGTTTGGAGGATAGGATTCTTCTTGGGCTAGAGATGCTACAAGAAATGGAGCAGCAAGTTGTTTTCATTAGAGAGCACTTGGTAGTGGCTCAAGATCAGTAGAAGAAGTATGTCGATGCTCATAGGTTTGATCATCATTTTTTAGTGGGTGATGGTGTGTTTATTTGTGTGCGTCGATGAAAGAGCCCTATCTGTTACGGAAAAGGCTCCAAGTTGGCACCTCATTTTGTGGGTCTGTTTGAGGTTCTAGAGAGGATTGGACCTGTTGCTTACCATTTGGCCTTGCGACCTAGCCTTGCACGCATTCATGATGTGATCCTAGTTTCTGTTCTTACGCCTTATTTTCCTGAGTTATCTCATGTACTAGATTGGAATGCTCTTCAAGTCAAGGACGAGCAACTCACACTAGGGCCAATGGTCGTGCTGCAGAATAGGAGACTCGCTCTCAAGGGCAAAGAGATTGATCAGGCACAGGTCCAATGGGACCCGAATCATGAGACTTCAGCAACATGGGAGGATGCATCTTGCATCTGAGCGTCTTTTCCTTATTTTTTTTCTGGCTTCTAGGAGTAAGCCTAGTTCTAACGGGGGAGGATGTATTGCCTCTCATGTTCTGATACTCAGATTTTCTTTGGTGTGTGTGTGTTTGCTTCAATGTGATTTCTGGTTATGTTCTGATGCTTATTTGATACTCGATTAGACATCTTTTCTACCATGTGTTGGGCATGGCAAACAGTTATGCTTATTTACTTATGATAGTTGGACTTATGTGTGGGATACTCATGTTATGATGATGTTACTTTGTGAGTTATTTTGATGATGTGATGCCCAAATTTTGTTTATTGTATTTGATTCAGTTGAAGGAGACAGGGTGGCATTGCTCATCCATGAGGGCCCTGCCTGACCATAACTCTTCTTCACAATGTGTTGACTATGAGTTATATGCATATGTACATGTTCAACGTTTAGTGTTATGCAAGAATGCAGGTATCGGGTGTCGACTCCACTCGCATTGTCGGGTTTGAGCACATCCTACATACCCAATGGTTGATGTGGTAAGGGAGTTGGTAAGAAAGCACCCCCGTCTATGTCAGTGGTTGGTCCAATGGTGGTTCATGTCGTATCAGTACTTGTTCATGTGGGTATGGTTGTAAATTAAATCATTTTATTTCATGAGGTTTATATGTTGTGTTTATGGCTTGGTCTAGTGCTTTATGATTTTAATTTAAATGCTAGTCTATGGTGCAAAATATTAAATTAATTAAAGGTTCAATGTTGCTTATGATATTAATACTTTGGAAAATTATGGTGTACATTAGCACTTTTATTGTTATTTTAAAATGTGAAGCTATCCTTTAATTCAAATCATTAAATAAATTAGTTAGATAAATTATTATGGATTATTTTTAAAAGAAATAAAGTTAAGGAAATCATTATCATATTTGTTTTATTAGAAAAGGGTGATTTAATAAAATAAATTTTAAACTTCAATGATAATTAAGTGAAATGTTGTTTAAAATTATTATTCATTAATTGTTTATTTTTCAAAAAGTTAATGTTATTAAAATGAAATTAAGATATTTAAAAGGCATATTTTGGTGTAAACTAATTATGGAAGATTCTTCTTCCAAAATTGGAAAATGGCAGAAATGGTGGGTTAAGTTCTGATTTGGTTTTTTTGAAAAAAGTATATTTCCAAATATTGCTTTTTCGAAAAAGCAAGAGACAGGAAATGTAAAATGAAAAAATGTCTGCAACTCAAAAATTGTTGATTTTTTTTTTGAGGATTAGATAATCTATGTGGTTTTTCATTGATTTGATCTAAGAAGATTTGATTTTAGATTGCACTGGGTTTTGTTGTCGAATCTATTGTTGTTAGGGTTTGAATCTCTGGTTTTTGAAGATTGCATCTGGTTGGAATTGTGCAATTCGTCCTCGAATCGATCTTTGCGTAGGACTCCGGGTAATTCAAATTTCATATTCTGGTCTCTGTAAATTTAGTTTTAAAAAGAAGAAAAGAAAATGTGTTTTCTGTGTGTGTTTGGGAAAATCCTCTTTCTCTATATTTTATTTTGGATTTTTTGTTGAAATCTTGATTCCCTCTGTCTTTGGACTCGTCTCAGCTTTAAATTTTTGAAAATCTCTCTCTCGTCTGAGAACCCTTTCATTCCCTGTATTTTCCCTATTGGAGCACTCTCGAAATTTTTACACTTCTCTTTTGTCACTGTATTTTCTTTCATAGGAAAATTGTTGGATAAAATAAACATATATATATATTTCTGTTGAAATTTTTTATAGACCTCTGTCTTTGTGCTCGGCGTCGCACGATGAAATGAGATGAAAATGTTTTATTTTCGTAGCCTTCATTGTTTTTTTTATTGGTGTTTATTTGTGTTTATGGGGATGGTTGGGGGAGGCGTTGCCTCCCACCGCCGCCCCCATATGGGGATGGCGATGTGTAGGTAGAGCCACCACCGCCCTCCCCACTCCCTCCTATGTGCAACCATTGGGGAATGAGGGGGGTACGGTTGTGTACAACCGCCCCTCCCCCAAATCGTATGTGCCTCTGTGCTTTTCTTAAGGTCTGTGTACTATGAATTTTTCGCCGCCTATGTATAATGTGGTTTTGATTTTAAAAGTGAATGTTTATTAAAGATATAATATATAATATATATATGTGTGTGTGTGTGTGTGTGTGTGTTATGTTGATTATGTTATGTGGCAGATTTAATATTGAAATTATATTGATTATAAGTTTATATATATATATATATATATGTGTGTGTGTGTGTGTGTGTGTATATATATATGTAAATATATATATATATATGCATATATATGTATATATGTATGTGTATATATACTATGTGAATTTTAATATTATGTTATTACTATGTTTCAATAACAACAACATTAGATGAATTGATATATGTTTATTCTAGTATTTATATACATATATGTATATATGTATATACATATATATATTTAATTATAATAATATATGCATATAGTGTATAGACAGGAAATGTGAGCAAATAATAAAAAAGTAAAAATAAGTTATTCTCTAGAAAATTTTATATGGGATTTGATTTCATTATTTTCCAATCAAACTATACTATGAAATATCAGAATAGTTGTTTAAAATAATTAAATATTATAGTCAGATTTTGAACTTAGTAGATTAATATCTTAAATCTGCTTTTTACTTTGAACTGATTTTTAAAATAAATATTAGATTTTCATTATTTTAGAAAAAAATCAGAATTTAGAATTTCTGTGTGGAAAAGAATTAAAATCATAAAATAAAATAGAGTTGAAAAATTGAAATTAGTAAATGATTTATAATTGGTTTTTGATAAATTAAGTTAGCGTCTTTAATTTTCTTAAATTTTATTTTATTATGTTTAAAAGAAAATCATGGATTTTTTATTGGTATTTTTTAATTAGCTTTTTAGCAAGTTTATAGACTTAGATATTTAGTAAATGAATTATTTAAATGTAGGTAGATATTTATTAAATTGATTATTGTTTTCCGATTAAATAGAAGTATTAGTGAATTTCCTTATTTCGATTTTAATAGATGAAAATAGTTATTTGAATAAGACTTGGTTGATTTATAATTTAAATTCCTTATAGTCAATGATATGGTGTTATTTATTGGATGTGATATTTTCTTTTATTCTTGTATGGATTCACGTTATCTCTAGAGGTTAGGGAAAGTGTGAATGCTTTTCTATGGTTGCATCTTTTTGGTTTATGTTGAGACCATGAGGGAATTTGTGGGTGGTACCCTGTTGCAAGTTATGATTCTTTTGGTTGAACATTGTAGTACCCATTTCTTGGTTTTGGTTTTAAGGAAACCATAGGGGAGAGTGGCTCTTCTTAGGGCTAGTGTACAAGTGGTCACCCTTGAAAGTGTTTCCCTAATTAAGTGAAAACCTAATTAATTTACTTAATGGGTTGGGTTAGCTGTCACATAACAAGATAAAAATGTACACCTCACCCCTGCCATTAGCACTCCCAAAGGCTAAGGACGGGTGAAAAGACCTAGTTGGTAAGGTCACTACCTTGTCTTCACGAAAGGTAGATGGCTCTGCATGAGTCACCCTAAGGGGCGACACCTTGAAACAGGATGTCTGGTTAACCATAAATGGAGGTGGCTCCTAGATTATAGGTAGTCTGGTGAATCCATGAAGGCCATGTGATGACACTCTCCCATTGTGCCCCTTTGTTTCCCTTGTCTTTGTTCCTTTGGAGTTGTGTTAGTTATTTATTTATTGTTGATTATGTCACTTTTTGGGTTTGAGTCATGTGATATGAGTCCTTTCTATTCGAGATTGTGGTCGAGGATTCTTTCTTATCGACTCCTTGTAGGGGGGTGTTCCTTCAGGTTCACATGGTCGAGTGGAAACGTGCAATGCACCCATTGGGTCCCCAATTATGATCGTGGCATGGATGCAGTTGTAGTGATCTCAAAGCTCACATGAAGAATATTGTTCCTTTGAAGATTTCTTTTTCAATATTGTACTTTTGTATTATGATTGTACCCTTCCCAATATTATAAGGGAAGTGGCCTTGTAATGTAACTTGATTTTATATTGTGTTGTATCTATGGAAATATATTCCACATTTGTAACTTTGAACTCTAAATATGAATATAATATTATGTGATTTATGTTTATGCATTTATATCTTATTCTTGTTGTATGAATCCCATACTTATATCATGTTTTATTCTCGTTTCTTTCTTCCACTTTAGTTAGTATCATTTATCGTTAATTTTTGGGTTTGTTTAAGTAACACACCATGTACCCCATAGGATTAGGATAATACTTTATGTTATGTGTAATTGTTATTTTCAAAAAAAAAAATATTTTGTATTTGTTGTAGTTGTCATATGGGGTTTGCACGGTAGGGTGTTACAATTCACTTACCATTATCTTATGCTCATCTCTAATCCATGCTATCTGATAGGGATTCAGGTGTTTCAATCTTTCCAGCTTCAATTTGGTCACCATTTCCTCAGAAACCAAGTTCTCAGAGCTTCCATTGTCAATAATCACTTTGCAACATTTACCAACTACCTTGTATCTAGTCCTGAACAAATTCTTTCTCTGTAACAATTCCTGCTCCATCTCACTTTGACATAATACTCTTTTATTCACCAAAAATTCTCCCTCTTCTGATTTATTAGATGATCGAGTATGATCCTCCTCAGTAAAGGTTGTTCTTCTACTATTCTCTATCTTTCTGCTTGTCTCTCCCTTATTACATTCAAATGCTCTATGTCCTTCTCCACCACACTTAAAACAATATCCCCTGAATACTCTTTTCTCATGTCCTCTATCATCTATTCTATAACCCTCATTTCGGTAACCACCATATCCTCCTCTTTAGTAAGAGTTTCCATCATCTCTACGGTACAAATTATCATTCTTAATGACTTCCTTATCTTTATTTTGATTTGCAAAAGATCCTCTTCCTCCTTTAGTAAAAATTCTTCCTCTCTAAAATCTTTTTCCTCTTCCTCTCTGTCTTTGCTTATGTCTTTTATTTAGTTTCTCTTCAAATACGAGAAGGAGATGAATGGAAGACAACCTTTAAAATGAAGGAGAGCTTCCATGAGTGGTTAGTCATGCCTTTTGGGCTAACCAATGCACCGAGCACATTTATGTGGCTTGTGAATGAGGTATTGAAATAATTTTAAGGAAAATTTGTTATTATTTATTTGGATGATATTTTGATTCTCAGTAAGACATTGGAGGAGCACTTGATGCATATCTGAAGATTTTTTGAGAAGCTAAGGAAGGAGAAACTATTGATTAATTTGAAGAAATGTAGCTTTGTGAAGAGAGAATTGGTGTATCGAGGATTTTTTTTCTCAGCAAAGGGTCCTAAAAAGGACCCAGAGAAGGTGAGAGCTATCATTGAATGACCTACCCCGAGGAGTGTTACAGAGGTAAGATCATTTCATGGTCTAGCAAGTTTTTACAAAAAATTTATTAAGAATTTTAGTAGTATTTTTGCACCTCTAACTAAAGCAATGAGAGGGGATAGAAAAGATTTTAAGTGGAAAACACGAGCAGCCAAAATTTTTGATATGTTGAAGAAGAAAGTTATAGAGAAACCTATTTTGGTACTTTTAGATTTCAATAAGGTCTTTCAGGTAGATTGTGATGCTAGTGTCACTGCCATAGAAGTTGTTTTGAGTCAAGAAGGTAAGCCTGTTGCCTATTTTAGTGAGAAGTTGAATGATGCTAAGAAGAAATATTTTGTCTATGATCCAGAGTTTTATGCTATAGTTCAGAATTTAAAGAAATGGAGACACTATTTGTTGCCAAAAGAATTTATTTTATATATTGATCACTAGGCTTTGTAGTGCCTCAATAGTCAAGGAAAGTTAAATCAAAGGCCCTTAAAATGGGTTGGGTGTTTGCAAAGTTATAATTTTCTTTTGAAGCACAACACAAGAGTGGAAGGTCAAACAGAGTTGTAGATGCCTTAAGTAGAAGGAAAAATTTGTTGATAAAGATGAATATCAATGTTTTTGGGTTCAATGAACTCAAGAGTTTGTATCCAGAAGATCTAGACTTTGTAGAAGCTTGCAAGGCTTGTTTGGAACCTGTTACACTGGATAGGACAAGATGGTTGGATTTCTTAATCCAAGATGGGATGTTGTTTAGAGGAATCCAATTGTGCATTCCAAGGAGCTCTATGAGAGAGAATCTAATCAAGGAGAAGCATAATGGAGGATTGGTTGGGAATTTCGATTGAGATAAGACTATTACTCTTGTTAGCGAGAATTATTAATGGCCACAGTTATAGCAAGATGTGAAGAATTTTGTACAAAGTTGTAAAAATGTTGATCAATGGAATGAAACATGTAATGATCTATTTTCTTTCTGCATGGTCATTGCGGTGTAGGTTTTTACGTTTGATTTATTTATCTAGTTAATGGGTAAAAGCACAAACCTGTGTCACACTTTATAAAGGAATCGGCCAGCAACAAAAAAAATTCTAAACTTCAGACACATAAAAGTAGTCTTTATGTTTTGAATTTCAAAATGGTGTAAACTAATGAAATGTAGAACTTTTGACGAAGATTAAGCCTGTAATTTTTTAAATTTTAAAAAAAATCATTTTCATTATGTTTTCTTCAATTTAAGGACAAATTTTGAAATGCTGAAAATTTCAAAAAACAGTGACTTCGCGGGCCATCAAGAAACAAACTGAAGAAAACATTATTTTTCTCTAAAAATTTTTTCCCTAAATAGGTAACTTCAATATCTACTGTATGAATTTTTTTTTTTCAAATTTTGATGTATATTTTGCTCATAATAACATTTTAAAGTTAAACATGTTAGAATTTGATAGTTTTCATGGGCTGTCAACTATTTTCAATTTTTTTAATCATTTTCAAAAAAAAGATTATACCTTTTTGAAGAAGACTCTCTCCTCTACTGTACCATATAAGTTTTAAAAAAATTTAATATGTTTTACTATACTTTTTTTAATTTCTAATCAACCTTTTTTTTCATTTTAACAACCTACTTTCATTATTTTAAAAATAACATATATTAAAACTAATCAAAATATTAAAAAAATTATATATTTGGATTCACCACTCCGAACTCTGCAAAAGGGTATTTTTGTTTTTTGCAAAATAATAATTCTAAGAGGAGAAACACTCTGCCAAAGTTGAATGTTTCAGAGAGGATGCCACCTAGACATGTTCGTTCCAGTGCTTTTCGGTCGAAATGGTTTCGGCCGAAACACACTCGACCGATATCCTATCGGCCAAAAATATTTTGGTCTAAAGTCATTCGACCGACATTGGGCGGTATAAAATATATTTTATTTTTGTTTAGATTTTTCAACTCAAGTAATTCAATAAAATATATTTCGACCAAACAGAAAGAAGACTGATCTCGACTAAGGAAAGCTTATTGACTCGACCAAAACCCACTCGATCAATATACTATTGTCTGAAAACTATCAACTAAAGAAAGCTTATTTTGACAAAATAATGTTTATTTCAACAAGTTAGAAGGCTTATTCTAACAAAAGAAGGTTTATTCTGATCCAAACGAAGGTTTATTTTGACAAAAGAAAACGTATTTAAACAATAGGAGAGCTATATTTGAAAGTACATTGATCTTGAACTTATTTAATTGATTATGTTTTTTTATTTTCATTAATGCATTTGAATTTTGTTTTCACTATTTATATTCTTAGATTTCATTATTATTGATCACCAATTAGATATATGTTATTCCATTATTTTTTTAAGTCTTAGATATTTAAATGCAATATTAATCAAGTACATGTTTCATTGAAAGATCATGTGTGTACAAATTTGTATGCAGGTGAATTCAAATTTGAGTGCAATTTGTGATGGCATGTAAAAGGAATAGATCAAGGAAGTATGATAGAACACGAACAAGACAGAGGAAGAGAAGAGTGGGTGAAGGAACATCTTATGAAGAACAACCCATGGAAAATATCAATGACGAAGGTGACGTATAGGTACAAGAACAAACTAAACCTAATAATAGTTTTTTTTTGGACAATGGTATTGAAAATCTGATGGAGATGGATGAGGATTCTCTTTTCAATAATTTTTCATTTGAAGATATGTTATCTGAAAGCACATTAAAATTACACTCAAAAAGAATATGGGATGATTTTTTTGAAGAAAAATCTCTAATTGGAAGAGCACAATTAGTTGCAAAGTTATTTAGACGAAAATAAATGACCCCTGTTTTGGAGTTGTTAGGGGTTGATAATAGGAAAAAGTCATTAGATTTAAAACACACAATTGTTGAAAACTTGCAAGAAGCATTAGAATGTATTGAAAAAAAGAGTCGATCTAGTGATTTAAGTGTTGCACGTAGAGCGTTGATGACTGTAATTTCTAGTAAGAAATTATCACATAGAAGACAAGTTCAAGCAATTTCTGAATTACTAAATGTTTCTAGGAGAACTGTTCAAAGGTATATTGAAAAGAGAAATCAAATAGATGAAAAAATTGAGAAAAATTGGGTAAATATTTGTAGGGTTCCCTGAAAAGATAAAATTTTAGAAGATGTAAAGAAATAGGTGGTTGAATATTGGACTTCTCACTCTCGTGTTTCATCCAATAGAAGGGATACTATACAAATAATAAGTGATGATGGTACAAAAATTTCTCATCCAAAACATTTTATAGATACAACACAAAGTGAACTTTTTGAAGAATTCAAGCAAGATTTTTCAAATGTGAAGATTTGTCAAAGGATGTTTGAGACACTACAACCATCATTTGTACATATAAATAAAGTATGTGAAACTTTTTGTTGTCAAAATCATGTTGAATTTGAGTTACACCAACAATCATATAGAAAAACTATGACAACAAATGATCAAAATTTAGCCATCCCTGGAAGTACAACACAATTTGTGAAGTCTCTTGTATGCAAAAAATTAGAAGATTCAAAAGAATTCAATGTTCAGTGTATACAAAATGTATGTAATGATTGTGGAGATTTGAAGAATCTTTTACATGTTGACAATAATGAAATGCAAGTTGTTTGGAAGAGATTTGAATATGAGACATACTTAATGAAGTCAGGAGTTGAGGCCAAAAAAATTGTTCTCAAAGAGAGTGGATTGCCTTACAATGAATTCATGAGTAAATTTCGCAATATCATATATCCACATATCCAACATTGTCATTGTGCAAGATGGAAAGCTAAAAAATTTCGTGATTCAAAGAATTGTTTTCCACCAGGTTGTATTCTCTCTATTGTAGATTTCTTTGAGAACTATACATTTAGTCCTCAAATTGAGATTCAAAGTCAATATTATCATTCAGAGCAAGTTGCAATCTTTTTGCAAGTTTTCTATAGGCATGCCGAATTAGAGGTCGATGGAATACAAAGTAGCAAAGATGGTCAAATTATCATCAAAGAGGTTCACTTTTATATCAATGATGATACAAATCATGATAGAAGCTATGCAGCTCATTGTTTCAAAATGCTTTTTGAAGACCTGAGACGACGTGGCATAAATCAAGAACAACACTGGATATGGTCTGATGGATGTGCTGGTAAGTTTACATGTCATTTTAAAAAAAAATTATTTATTTATATTTACTTTTAATTTTGAGACTTAAATCAAGTCTAATTGCAAGTTATATATATATAATTACTTTTTTGACTTGAGCTAATTTGGTTTTAGTGTACAATTATTTGTAACTTTGTGCAAGACAATTTAAGTCTTCAAAAGCTTTTGTTTGGTTAAGCCATCAACATGCTAGATGCAACACCAATTTTTTGTGGAATTTTTATGAGAGTGGACATGGAAAAGGAGAGCACGATGGAGCAAGAGCATGTGTGAAGCGTGCACTTCATCAACATGAACTTGCTGGTAACTTTCACCATATATATATATGGAACATGTAGATATATTTTTGAAAAGATTATAGATATATATATATATATATATATTTAAATTAAATTTAAAATTATTATAAGTTCCTTGAAAGTAATAGGTGGCAAATTGTCCCAACACATGTGTACTTGCAGGTAATGCCATACGGAATGCAAATGAAATTGTTGAATGGTGTAAAAGTCATTTTTCCGCTCGCAACTCAACATACAACACACGTTATTTTTGGGAAGTTACAGGTACATCTAGTCAAAATTTGTTAAAAAATCAAGAATTTCAAAGTTCAAGTGTACATGATTTTTAATTGAATTTTCAAATTTGAATTTACAGATATTGATCGATCAAATCCTTATAATTGTCAAGCAATTCATGGTATTAGAAGTCTACATCAAATCATGACAACGTGAAGTAGTAAGCCTTATGTAATTAATGTGAGAGAAAAAATAATGTTTCACAATGGGAAATGAAATAATTAATATCAATGCCTCCTTTTGTTGAAGATGAAAATGTCGATGTCTACGATCCTCTCTATTCAGCCGATTATGAACATGTATCTGATTTAATTGTTAGAGGTATGAAAATTGATCTTAATTTAGTTAAATTTGATTTAAATATATTCCATGTTTAAGTAAGTTTTAAGTGCATGTCTTTAATTTAGTTAAAATTGATTAAAAATATATGGTGTGTACAGGAGATATTTTTGTTGTTGTTGCAGGTCCTGACAATGTGGATGGTGTAGATTACTATCTACTAAGATGTACGCAACCAAAAAGCAAATTGGTGGAATTGATGACAGATGGTGATGGACAAGAGTATCCCATTGGATCAGTCATTATTGAAGAAACATATTATCAACAAATAAAGATAGATAAAAATGGTATTTGTTTTGTTGATTATATGCTAGGACAAAAGGTTCTACATTACAGTCACCTAGTTATAGCAACAAAAATAAATTTAGAAACTTTACCTAAAAAAGGATGTGTCAAACAAAAGTGGAGGTTGCCTATTGAAGATCATGAAATTTTTTAGAGATAATTAAAGATAGAGAGGATCCATATTCTATGTACTATGAGCTTTAAGTTGTTTTTTGGATATGCACATGTGTACATACTCAAAATTTTTATAGATCGAGCTAGATCTATATATATTTATAAATTGATTGGACATGTGGCATGATTTAGAATGGGTTTTTTCAAAGGCTTGGTCATAAATTTTTGAAAGTTAATATGACCTTACTTGTTCACCTTCAAATTTTCAAGATCATCCATTTTCATATCCTAGTATACATGGTGTGTACAGGAGATATTTTTGTTGTTGTTGCAGGTCCTGACAATGTGGAAGGTGTAGATTACTATCTACTAAGATGTACGCAACCAAAAAGAAAATTGGTGGAATTGATGACAGATGGTGATGGACAAGAGTATCCCATTGGATCAGTCGTTATTGAAGGAACATATTATCAACAAATAAAGATAGATAAAAATGGTATTTGTTTTGTTGATTATATGCCAAGACAAAAGGTTCTACATTACACTCACCTAGTTATAGCAACAAAAATAAATTTAGAAACTTTACCTAAAAAAGGATGTGCCAAACAAAAGTGGAGGTTGCCTATTGAAGATCATGAAATTTTTTAGAGATAATCAAAGATAGAGAGGATCCATATTTTATGTACTAGGAGCTTTAAGTTGTTTTTTGGATATGCACGTGTGTACATACTCAAACTTTTTATAGATTGAGCTAGATCTATATATATTTATAAATTGATTAGACATGTGGCATGATTTAGAATGGGTTTTTTCAAAGGCTTGGTCATAAATTTTTGAAAGTTAATATGACCTTACTTGTTCACCTTCAAATTTTCAAGATCATCCATTTTCATATCCTAGTATACATGTCACATCCTAGAAAATTATTATTTTCATCCTAAGCATCCCCCTTCATCCTAATCATTCATTAAAGATCGCATGCTCTATCTAATAATCACCATTCTAATCCTAATCACATGTGAACTCATGTATAATCATGAACTCATTCTAATCCTAATATGAATAATCACCATTCTAATAGGAAATTATGCAGGCATCTATAGAGAAAAGGTCATGAGTATATATACATAAGAGAGGAGAAAAATAGAACTAATAAAAATAACTCTAACCACCAAAAATAGGTGTTAATTACACTAATGGAAGATGTCATCCACCCTCATAAAGGATCTTATCCTAACAACATAAAAAATCCTAAAAAATATATATATGAAAAATGCAATAACCTCAATAAAGGAAAATATAAACCTACACTAACAAATGATCACAAAAGTTCACATAGAAATGAGTCGGTGACAAAGTAAAGAATGAATTCAATTTGTCTTAAGGTTTAGAATTATTTTGATAAAGTATTATAAAATTTATGTATGATTATCCTTTAAATCCTTTAAGGATCAACATCCTAAGCTTTGTAGAGATTGAAGTGTAAAGGATATTTAACTACTCTTGTTAATTGGCCCAAATAACATGTTTCATTATTAGGCACACATTATCTAAATAAGAATCATAACCCTAGGACAAGTTTTTAATATTTTATCTAGAATCACAATAAAAATTTCGAACAATAATAGAACCCTTCCTAAGTGACCATTTTGTGCTAAATTGAAGCATGAAAAACTTTATTTACACCCTTTAAATTTTTATTTAAAAAGAATAATCCAAATTTGTTTTAATAGAGGATTTTAATATCATCCAAGAGATCTCAATTCATAGGATTAAGACACTTGGCACTATTGTGTGAGCCTTATGGATTTTTCCTTTGTTAATTGTGATGTGGAAAAAGAGATCCTAGACCTAGTCAATATTTCTTCACATCGACATTAGAAGCCAAGCTGACAAGGTGACAAGATTGGTTAATAACCTAAAAGGAGATCCAATCTACCTAGGACACTACCTTAATGTTAGAAATAATAGAAAAGGTATAGTCTAGATTTTTCACTAGATATTTCCATTTGATAGTTAATCTTATTCATTTAATTGATTTACCTATTTTTTACCCCTCTCTTAAATTACAAGTTCAATGCTTGTGTAGGAAGGATTTGGAGTGCAACATGTCTAGGAATTATTTTATCCTAACAACATGGTTTTTAGAAGATCTAGTATTATTTGTGTAAAGGTTACATTGCTATTTTTAGATGAAGTATATTAGTGATACATGTGTATAACTTACAATTTAATTTTTATGATTTATTTTATTTAGTTTTGAATCTCTATAAAATAGTTGCTCATTCCAAACTATTATGATGTAAGCTAGAGAACATTCAAAATCAATAAAAAGTAAATAGTGACCTAGATTCCATTTTTATGATTAAATTGTATAACTTACAATTTAATTTTTATGATTTATTTTATTTAGTTTTGAATCTCTATAAAATAGTTGCTCATTCCAGACTATTATGATGTAAGCTAGAGAACATTCAAAATTAATAAAAAGTAAATAGTGACCTAGATTCCATTTTTAGCAAAGTGCCTAAAGTTTGTAATATGGTATTTATATAGCTATAAGATCATTTTGATCTAAATATTTGATATGATTAGCTAGAGATTGTACCATACAACTGTATATATCACATGATAATTGAATACAAATTGTGTACATCATAGTTATACATGATCTAACTTAGTCAAGTTTAAGTAGGTAACTTGTCAATATAGATGTGTGTAACACTTGTGTGAACAAACCATAATTTAAATTTAAATTTAAACCTGTACAAAACTTGCTAAATAAATAAAACCATGTAATAATTTGCACGATGTAAATAGATGTTTAACAAGTGTTTGAAAACCATAATAATGCATGATAACAAATCTATGAACAAACCATAAAACATGTAAACATGTGTGAATGTGATCTATAAATCATAACAAGTGTACAAATATATACCATAAAACATAAACATGTATACATAATGTGATGTATGTACATAAATCATAAAAAGTGTCTGGACAACATAATAATCTGATCTCAAAGAGAGGGAAATCTACTATGAATAGAATCATCAGATCTATGGCCCGATCTCTCCCTTGATCTATCCCTCGATCCATGGAATGATCCCTCTCCTGATCTAATATGTGTGGATCTATGTCTCGATCCAAGCTCTCTGGATGTGTGTCCTGAGCCTCATCCCAAAACTTGCATGTGTTCAAGTATGTGCACATGAAATTATCTAAACTTGTATGTACATTTGTACAAACTTTCAACGTGTTCAATCTTACAAATCGAGTACAATTAAATTTAAAATTATTTAAATGTACCTCAGATATGTGCTGCATGGGACCATGATCATGTTTGGATCCATGTCCCGAACCAAGCTCTTTGGATGCATGTCCTGAGCCTCATCCCAAAACTTGCATGTGTTCAGGTATGTGCACATGAAATTATCTAAACTTGTATGTACATGTACAAACTTTCAACGTGTTCAAACTTACAAATCAAGTACTATTAAATTTTAAATTATATAAAATTATTTAAATATACCTCAGGTATGTGCTGCATGGGACCACAATCATGTGTGGATCCATGTCCTAATCCAATCTCTCTAGATGTGTGTCCTGAGTCTCATCCCAAAACCTGCATGTGTTCAAATACATGCACATGAAATTATCTAAACTTGTATGTACATACATACAAACTTTCAATGTGTTCAAAATTACAAATCGAGTACTATTAAATTTTAAATTATATAAAATTATTTAAATGTATCTCAGGTATGTGCTGCATGGGACCATGATCATGTGTGGATCCATGTCCTGATCCAAGCTCTTTGGATGCGTGTCTTGAGCCCTGCATGTGTTCAAGTACGTGCATATATGTATGAACTTTTAAAATTTAATTTGATTTAAGTGTGTGTACATGTACAACTTATATATATATATATATATATATATGTAAATTTTTTTATATAAATGTACCTCATTTGTGTGCTGCATGGGATCACCATCATGTGCTAAATTTCCAAACTCTGACAAATCACCATACTGCTTAAAATTTTTAAAGTACGTGTCAATTTCAATCAGGAGTTAAACATGTTAAACACATGTATCATATGTATTTTTTTAGAACACAATTAAATGTATATATATAGAAATTATTCAAGTACCTGACATGCCTGATTGAGGGCTCTACCAATGTCACTAAGCTCATTAGAATGCAAGGACATCGCAGGGGGATTTGTAGCATGTACAATATCAGTGCCAAAAAGAAGTTGAGTATATGCACCATGGACAACATCAGGTGTCATAGTAACCTAAGCAACGTGATCTGTAACATCCTGATGACTTGGACAAGATAAAATATTGATAGGTTGCTTTAGAATATCCCCTAGAGTTGCCACCCTATGGCTTGAATGTGTACCAAGATATCGCTCTCTAATAAATTCCTTTACATGGTTGAGCGAGATCCCATGGTCCTCGCTAATGACCCGATATGCTGCTATTAAATCTAAAACTAACTCTACACACATTACGCAAAGTCATGTGGTTCATATGCTCGATATCTAAAAGAGTAGGTAGATTGACACAAATAAATGGATCATAAGATGCTGATGTAGCCTTTTTGGGAGGAAGGCTGATCCACGGGCATAATAATTATCTACCAACTCGATCAGATGAAATCTGATCAATCTGTGTCATAATAGAGGCAATGTTATCAATAATCTGGGATCAAGTAGAGCAAGTTGTTGACTCCCCTATTGCTGCCAATTCCACATGTTCTGGTAAAACCAAAAGGTTTGGGCAAAATAATGCCCTCTTATCCACAGGCGATGGCAAACTTGGACGTCTAAATTTTGGTTTGTCATAAAAAATGGCCTTTACCTTGGCCAACATACTCAGGATGAGATGTTTAGTCCACATCTATCTATAAATGAAATTATGCATATAACTATTTCACAAAATATCCTAGTAGCTCATCATTGTGAGGCCATCTATGATACGCTTCCAACTGTCTAGGGTATATGAATGATGCAACAAGAGGATCTACACACCTCATAACCACATATCCTCTAATTCTATTTTTTTCTCTATAATGAGGGAACATGGCTAACACATTTTTAGCTGAAACTAATTTGGCAACTTCTCTATAATTCATTGTGACAGTAACATTCATAGCAAGAGACAAATAAAATTGCTCAATGCTGATCTCATCATAAGGGTTGAATGATTGAATTGTCCCAATCATTCGATAAATCTCATCTCTAATAGTGACTAATCTATCTCGATTAGCCAAATTGGGGGAGTTGTGAATTGTTTTCTCTAAACATTTTAGAGCATTGTTTAATCTAACAATACTATCCCAATATAAATTTGATCTATTTTGAGCTTCTTCATTAGAATGAGGGGAATGGTGAGATCCCTCATCGGCCATGATATATATATATATATATATATATATGTAAATGTTTAAATCTAGAGATCCGCATATCATTAAAATAAAATATACATGAATAACACATAAAATATACATAGGGAAAGAAAATTATAAATTTCTACGATCAATTCATTCTAGATAAAAAACATAAAATTAACCATTAATTATATTCAATAATCTCACAATTTAACAATCAAGTAAATGTATATATATATGTGTGTGTGTGTGTGTACATGTGTGTATGTATGTGTATGTGTGTATATATGTACATACATGTGCATGTGTGTATGTATATATATGCATGTATATGTGTTTATGTGCATGTACGCATGTGTGTATATACATGTATATGTGTATGTGTATGTATATTCATATATGCATGTATAATTTGCATATATATGTACATGTGTGTATGTATGTATATGTGTACATACATATGTATGTACAAGTACATATACATACATATGTATGTACACATATACATACATGTACACACATACACATATATATGCAAATTATACACATATATGTATACATACACACATACACAAATACACATATACACACATGCGTACATGCACACATACACATATACATACATATATACATACACACATGCACACATATGTACATACATACATACACACATGCACATGTATGTACATATATATATATATATATGCATACATATACATGCATACACACATACACATGTACATACACACATACAATTAAATATACACACATGTACATACATACACACACATATGTATGCATATATGTATACATGCATACACACATATGTACACACATGTATATAGTACAAACATACATATTGTACATGTGTACACACACATATACATGTACACACATGTGTGCACATGTGCGTGCATATATGTACATGTACATGTACACACAAACACATATATGTACACACATGTACATACACATATATGTATACATACACATGTACGTGCATGGACAGTGAATTTGAAATTTGGAATTTTTAATTTTGGGTTTATAAATTTGATGAATCTAAATGAAGAAAATTCAGTTGCTTGTTTAATTTTATCTTCTCCAATAAAGTTTGGATCAAAAGGTACATGTATCAATTTGGCTTGTTGTTGCATTGAGGTTTCCAAATGATTTATGTAATATGAATTTGACGAAGAAATGAAGCAAATTTAGTTGTTTTTTTAATTTGATCTTCTCCAATAAGGTTTGGGTCAGAAGGTACCTATCAATTTGGCTTGTTGTTGCATTGAGGTTTCGAAATGAAACAATATGAATTTGATGATTCTAAATGAAGCAAATTCAATTGCTTGTTTAATTTTATCTTCTCCAGTAAGGTTTGGGTTAGAAAGTACCTATCAATTTGGCTTGTTGTTGAATTGAGGTTTCCAAATGAAACAATATTTTATTTTAAATGAGATGGAGAGTCTTATGGCTCTTATTTATCAACCTTTTGGATACAAGGATCACAAAATTTGACATTATTTTTCATGTACTAACCTTTTATGTAAAGGGTAACTTCTGAACCTAGGATTGGGTAATGATATTAAGATCATAGTGGGACCATATAGTGTGTAAAATTGGAGATTTCCTAATAGGACCTAATAGGAAGTGATGTACGGATAATATATAATAATAAATTAAATAAATTAGGGATATAAACATATTTAAAAAATATTATACTAAATAATTTGATCCTTTGTTTACATTAAAGGCCTTGAGAGAATCGCATAAGGTAGTGCTAAACATATATGTTCATGAAGACCAAGTAAATGAATCACACTTGAGTGAGTACTATAAACATAAATTAGATTGAAGACCCGAATGGAATCATGCTTGAGTTTTAATAATGACACTTTACTTTTGATGCTTAGTAGACCACATCCTATTTTTGTTGGATTGTTATTAATTGATGTGTCCTTATAATTTATTTTTTTGCTATGATTCCTTTCCCACCCCTTACTTGATCTTGTTGGTTATCTTGTATTTTGTCATGACTCTATTTCTCTCTCATATTAATAATTGCATAAATGTATTTTTTTGATGATGCTTTAGGTTTATTGTTTCCTAGATTTTGAATTTAGACCTATAATTATCTAACTAATTATTTAGTATGATGGTAATTTATCAATCATAATCTCTCTATGGTTAATGAATATTATTAATAGATGTGTTTATAGAGGGAGGTGATCTTCATGTGAATGGGGGAAATTAATTTTATCATTTAATTTGTGATAAATTTTAGCATTTAGTATAATATCATTATTTCATTTTGATATTGTTGACATTTTTTTTTTTAAAAGGGGCCGTTTATTAAAGCTATGTTAAAATATCATAAAGTTTAAATAAAAGAACAAAGTGAAAATTCTTGTAATGGAAAAATTTAAGCAATGATAGAAATTTTTGGCTAGTTTAGGTGCCAAGTAATGAAAAGAGGAAGTTTTCAATCTGGTTTCACTTGACCCATGTAGCAAGGAGAAACATTAGGGTTTTAGGTGAAATGGAATTTAAGGGAGTCTAGGAAAATGAGGATGCAAAGACAAGTGTAAACCCACATTGTAAACCTTTTGTAGAGACTTAGTCAAGTAGAAGACAACATAGAAGATAAAGGAGGGACCAAGTTGATTTTCTCTTTTTTTGTAAGCTCCTTGTATTTTTATGAGGGCACTCCATGTGTAGCTCAGAGTTCATGCATCACTTTACTATGCATTTACCTTTCAATTTTTAAAGGTATATCTATGATATATGAGAGTCAAGTAAGTTTCAAGGCATTTATTTCTGAGAGATATTTCTTGTTTCAATCACCTTATTAGGTTATAGTCTTGAAGGGGTCTCTCTTTTTTCTTTGTCATTGTTTTCAGATTCCACATCAAACACCAATTTAAAATTCTTTGAAACTAATTTTATTTAATTGCAACAATTGGAATCAATGTTTTCAAAATTTTCAACTATGTCAAATCTACTCTCAAGATGTCAAGGTCTACAAATTTGATAATGTAATGATGAAAATATGACTTGTACAATTTTTGAAATCCTATGAATGACCTGTATGACCACAGGTATGGCTAGCAGTTGGGTAGTATTGCTGCAATGGGATATTGTATAGGCGTGGTTGCTATTAGGGTGGACTTAAATGAAGATGCAATAGAAAATAAGGATGGCACAGTCAATGCATTTGCGGGATCTTTGCATAAATTTTTAACTTCTAATCTTTCTTCATGTTACAATATGAAAAAAAACATCCTCTACTCAAGTACGTAAAATAAATACTTCATAAAACCCTTTATTTTCACCATTTTTCTTCAAACCCTAATCGAAAACAACAAATTTCTCATTTCTTTAATGAAAAAAACTAATATCCCCAAATTCCAAATTCACTTCAATAACATAACTTGCAAAATTTGAAACCCTTCACTATGCTTTGGAAATCCCCAAATTGCCATTTAAAATGTTTTCCAAATAACCTTGGATTCAACCCATTTTGTAAAGTAGTTACAGAGGAGAACCTGGGAGGCGTCGTCAACGTAATGGAGCTGAAATGGGTCACTGTCCAAGCTTTGTACACACTAGGTACATTCGGTTGACCTTGTTTGAATAGAACACCATTCGACTGAGCGTGCCCAAATGAATGTGGGCCTTCTATTTTTTTTGTTTTTATTTTCATGGTTCCGACCGAATGTCTTTCGAGCAAAAGGGTTTCGATCGAAACCTATTCGCTTGAAAGGGGGATACCACGTAGGCACCGCATCACCACCACTTGGTTTTAGTTGAAACCTATTGGCTTGAAACCTATTCGCTTGAAATCTATTCAAGGGTATGTGCAGGATCATGATGGGCCAAAAAGTGGCAATATGATGGGTATGTGGCTAACATTTTTTTTACCCAAAATTGATGAAACGAAAAGGGTTTTTAAAGGAGATTCTCAACTTTCCACCAATATAAATTATTCTTTACTTTGAATTTAATAAATAATTATTATTCATTTTTTATTGAATTATGACTAAAGTCTTGATTTTTATGCTAATTGAAAAACATCTATATCTTTCAAACGGTATCATATTTTTTTAATCCAAAACATGCGTCACATTCTATGCTTCACATAATATAAGATTAAAAAATAAAAAAATGAATTTCATGAAGTTTTGACTAAGTTAAGTTAGTCGGACATACAAGTCTTTATATTTTTTAAAAGTTGTCATAAAAAAATTATAATTAATTATTTACCTAAAAAAAATTACAAAAAAATAAGCATCACATCGGGACATGAGTCCTCTACTTATATATAAAATTTTATAAAAAAATATTATCATTTTAATGTGGTTAGGGTGGTCAGACAGACACCTACTTCTTACTTTTCCCTGAAATTTAAGTACTACTATATTGAAATTTCAAATTTTCACCAAATAGATTTTATTTTTTTGTAAATAAACCTAGTAATTTAGAAACTACATTCAATTTGCTACAAATTCTATTTTTATATATTTTTGAAATAATATAGATAACTTATTCAAATTTTTATGTCAAGTTGTCTAACTCTGATTTTTTTGAATTTTTTGCCACTTAAGGGCCTGTTTTTTCCATGATGATCTTGCACATACCCTCGACCGAAACTATTTGTTTGGCCAAAAGTGTGACACACTATTGTGCTTTTACCCTTCATTTTGTTCCCTTTTACACAATAAAAATTGAAGGCACATAATAATAAGGTCTATCTATATTTTGAATACATTCATGAATTTAGTTTTCAAATGTCTCCATTTTGTGATTTTTCCTTGAGGAAGGTATAAATCTCAACTATAATAAAATTATCCTGATAAATAAGAAAAAAA
>CM021104.1:629528092-629543784 GCA_007115665.2 Sequoiadendron giganteum
CTCCCTCTCTCTCCCTCTTTCTCTCCCACTCTCTCTCTTTATCCCACTCTCCCTCCCTCTCTATCTCCATCTCTCCACTATATCTTTCTCCCCCTCTCCCATTCTCCCACTCCTCTTCTCTCCAACTTCCTTCCTCTCTCTCCCTCCTATTCTATCTTTATCCCACTCTCCACTTCTCCCACTCTCCCACTCTCTCCCACTCTCTCCCTCCCTCTCTATCTCCATCTCTCCCACTATCTCTTTCTCCCCCTCTCCCTCTCCCTCCCTCTCTCCCTCTTTCTCTCCCACTCTCTCTTTCTCCCACTCTCCCCCTCTCTCCCTCCCTTTCCATATCCATCTCTCCCACTATCTCTTTCCCCCCTCTCCCTCTCCATCCCTCTCTCCCTCTTTCTCTCCCACTCTCTTTCTCCCACTCTCCTCTCTCCCTCCCACTCTATCTTTTCTCCCATTCTCCCACTCTCTCCCACTCTCTCTCTTTCTCCCCACTCCCTCCCTCCCCCTCTCTCCCTCCCTCTCTATCTCCATCTCTCCCACTATCTTTGTCTCCCCCTCTCCCTCTCCCTCTCCCTCCCTCTCTATCCCTCTTTCTCTCCCACTCTCTCTTTATCCCACTCTCTCTTTCTTTCCCGCTCTCCCTCTACCTCTCTCTCTCTCCCTCACACACACACACACACACTCACCTCTATCTCCTCTACTTTAAGGGTACAAGGGAGAGATATAGAATTAGGATAGAAAGTATAGACAAAGAGGGACAAAAACAATATATTAAAAAAAACCATATTTCATATAACATGTGTGCATTTTGAAGAAGCGGTGATGTTACCATTCTAGCAAGAAATAACACGCTCACGTTATAACACAAGCACATTTTGTCTTCCACTAAAAATGGTAAAAAAACTCAATATACCCATGATGTCAAGGCCCAAAATCTGCATATTCTCCTGGTTTTGTGTGTGCTCTGACAAAATGTAGCTTTTTGATGATGTTGTGAAGTGTGCAAGCATGTTTTTCACATTCCACCACCTTTTCCATGATCTTTCTACCACCTTTGCATGAAATAGTAGAGTTTACACATTGAAAGACATATAATATCAAGTCAAGTTTGAATTCCATTGAAAACTGATATACAATTGAAGTTTGGAGGGGAACAAGCTTTTGAAAAAGTCACATTGTTGTGGAGTTTGAAGAAAGAAGAAGCTAAGGCTGCATAATTGGGTTGAACTCCTCCATTTGTAAGTCTTGTTTTTTAGGTATGTGAATTCTTTACACATTTTCTTTCATTCTATTATGGCTTGCTTTGATTTTTGTTATTTTTCATATTCCATGTTGATCATTGTTTGTTTGTCATTATAACCTTAGGTTGTCAATGCACATTTTCAATTACACAATTATATACACTTCCCAATTACCATTTTAAATCTGATGCAAAGCATCTACCGGGATCCAAAAATCATCAAGGGTACTTCTAACCCTAACTTAAATTGAAGAAGATCAACCAACAAACTCAGTCACCTTTTCATCAAAATCCTTCAATTTCACTTGATTTCATATTTCCATAAAACATTAGAACTTGGCTTCAACACTTTGTCAGACTCAAAAATGGATTAACCATCATAAAATTGATTGTAACATACCATAAACCTGATTAGAAACTCATAACCATTCAATTTGTTCATGATTCACTAATTCAAGAACTCAATGCTGCAACTTACATGGAAAAATAACAACAAATCATGGAAGGTAACTATCAACCTTTATCCATACATCCAAGAAACTATAATGAAAATGTTATTAATTGAAATAAACCAAATAAAAATTACCAATATCTCACCAAAATTCATCCTTTGAGCATGCTTCCCCTAACAGTATTCCAAACCCGTGTTGCAGGGGCACCTACAACCATGTTTCAAAATCTACTTTGGTGAGTTCAAGAGTTTTTAGATTCTTTTTCATATATTTTATTGAAAATAAGGTCTAAATAGACTAATCTTTCATGTATTTAGGTATTTTGTGAGTTTGGTGATCAAATGTGCAAGTATGCACTCTTGCTTCAAAAAATTGTCAATTTTGCCATATAATCTTTGAAGGAAAATTATTCAAATTGTAAATGGAAGTGAAAGAAAAGATTCTAAAAGTTGTATTAGGGATTAAATAAATGTGTTTGAGTGGTCTTAGGTGTCTTGGACAACAAAGTTTCATAATGTTTCTTATTTACCAAAAGTTGTCAATGTTAGCAATTTTTAAGACAAATGAAGGTCTTGGTAGTTTACATGTGGTTATAGGTTGGTTATGGACATGGATCAGTTGGAGAAGGGACTAAAATTGTATTTAAAAATATGGTATGGTCTCATTCAAGAGGTTGGTGGAGTTTGAATAAGAAAGAAACTTGCATTTACACTATTTTTCCTGAAGATTTCACTGCTTTTTGTTTGTTTGTAGACCCTGTACGAGTTGTACAAGTTTAGTGATGGTGTGAAATTGATATCATTCCATAAATTAATGTTCCTACTTTCATTTGGCTCCCTTTGAAGAGGTTTTCATTGAACTTTGTGCTTGGAATTCATAAATTTCTAGAAATCGGGTTCTTGGATACTCAAGGGTTTGAGGGAAATTTAATGTCTTAGATGGAATCCCACCTATTGTTCTCTCTATGAATCAGTGGGGTGACCATTTAGGATGTACTTAGGATGTTCTTATGAGTAGAGAAGAACAAGTTTAAATTTCTCTCATGAATGATGTTGGTTTAATGGGAAATACCCTATTCTATCATAGAAAACAATGGTGTAGACTTAAGAAAGAAGGGTGTAGTGATTCCAAAGGGTAGATGAGGGTTTCTTAAGCTTTGGGGGGCCTATGAAGAGGTTTCTGGGCAGTTGGTTTGAATTGGGAAGTTGTGGAAGGTAGAGTTTTAGTAAGGAGGCCTAAAAACCCTTGTTTCCTAGGTTCTAGAAATGGTTTTAAAATTTTTTGATGCAATGAGTACTTGGGGTCCTCTATCCTTGATAATTGTTAGTTTTAAAATCTAAGACAATACTTTTTTCAGTCATGGAGGCCTGGCGTTGGGTTCTTGAGGGGGTCACTTTGTAAAATTGGCTAATTTGGGCCCTAAAACAATGAAATTTGTCATTTTGAGGAAAGTGTCTTAAAAGAGTAATATTTGTATTTTTTATATGTCAATGTTCATGATACCAAACCACAAATTTCATGATTACTTTTCCCACATAAGTTCATTACCCTACTATCCCAAGAAACCTTCCAAAACACAAGAAAAAATAAGGGTTTTCAAGGATTTCACAACTTCAAGCCTCTCATATTCCTCCCAAGGGTCCAAAAACTTTCAAATACCTCTGCACAAACTTATCAAACACTCAAAATTCCATTACACTCATTAGTTTTCAGAATCACCATCATGGTTATTCAATTTCATATAGAAATATGCTCTAGCCAACCTAGTGCATCACTCCATTGACCAAACACATGCTCTTCCAAACTCCCAAACAAATTTGACATCTACATTATTATGTTACACACCAATCAACTCCCCCAACATATCTAACTATTTTTGTAATTTCTTAACTAATTTATCTCTTGACAACTTTTCCACAAAGGCATTTTTTTACAAATGTCAAGCCAAATCTCCCCCCTAAACACCTAGAATGACTCAAAAGAACTAAATACATATTAAGAGTGGTCTCATAGACCTTATTTAACATAGATCATTATCTTAGACTCAAAAACAAAAAGAACCTTTCTTTTACCCATCTTCACATGCACCAAAAATCCTCCTTTTTACCCAAGAAACTAGTGGTTTATTGAAAAACACTCATCCAACCCTCACACAATCTTATGAATACTTTAAACAGGTCTAAAATGGTCTACTCAAATGCAATTTAACAAGAAACCACGCTTCCCAAATGCAAAACACACTTTAGCATATCAAAACCACTCAAAATCTCATTGAAAACTCAAAATTTCACTCTAGGGCTTCATGCCCAACACCCTTTTAGACCTCCCCTGCACACAAACAACATTCTCTCACCTATTTATTGATGATCTTAGTTCAAATATTCTAAATCAGTCTTTGCATTAATGTTTTCCTAAAGCCTAGACAACAACTTCTTGAATTGATAATTTTCATTCAATGGTGCTCCCACACCATGTATGCTTCCACAGTTTGTATACATATATATGACATAAGTTGACATTTTCTATGCTTGTCCATGCTTCCATTTTGAGCCTATCTTGCAATCATGGCATGCCACGTTACCTCATTTCTTTAAGGCATTCTGGATTCAAAAAAATCATGTCACCTTTGTCTATGCTTGGTTACCTCTTGTACAGGATGATTGTAAGTATTCTTTATGAAGCATTGGATGACATATATTTTGAATAACTTGAATGGATACATTTTTTAGGAACTAATATTCATCTCATTACCATGCTACAGATAAAATTATTTGTCATGCTGAAGAAAAAGACAAAGAGGAAACTAACAAACTAAGAGAATGAAACCTTCAAAGAAAAGGAGAGAGTTTGGGTGGTGGCATATCATGAAAAGAAGAAATTGGAAATGATTGATTAAAACAAGCCAATTGAAGAGGAACCTCAATCGTCAAAAAGAGAAAAGGGATTGGCAGCACAAAAGGCACGAATGTGAAAGCATCATTGTAAGATAGATTCATATACCATAGTTCGAGACACACCCTCTATGACAAGTGAATATGAAGGGACACCATTAAGCACAAGCGAATATGTAGGGACACCATCTACCACAAGTGAATATGGATGGACACCATCTACTGCAAGTGAATATGGAGGGACACCATCTACTGCAAGTGCATATTGTTGGACACCATCCAACACATCTCAAGTTGAGAGTACATCATCACTCGGATTTGACAAAGAAGGTATGCCATCATCCCCACGTGAACCTCAAGGTATGTATTCTTCTCCACCCTCGAATGAAGGTATGCAATCTATCCTACCTCAATTAAATATTGATGAAATTCCTAATGTTGAGATGTATGTAACTAGGAGAACACCACCTGGAATTTTGTGTAGAAAGCCAAAGTATTTGATTAATATTGATGATGAGATTTTGCAGCACATTGAAGGTAATATTTCAACACGCACTTGTAGAAGATATGCTGATAAGATTTGGGAATGTTTTTTTGAAAGGCTAAATGAGACCACAAGATGCAAACTATTTGTTGAAATGATGTGGGGTGTAAAGTATAGGAACATCATGGAGACTCTTGGGTTGAGAACATCGAATGCATCAAGTGAAGACACTATTGTGAAGAATCTAATGGATGATTATGAGTGTGTGGGTAATACCTCATGCTCAAAGGATATAATGTCACTCAAAATGTCATTACATTGACTTTGGTAAGCTATCAAAAAAAAAGAGCTCGTCTCATTAGAAAGATAAGTGAATAAATAGGAATTAGTAGAAAAACTTTATCAAGAGCCATTCAAAGGCCGCAAAGAATTGAGGGCATTGATTCAAATGAATTATGGGAATTCTCAGGGAGACTGTCACGAAAAGATAAAGAAGTTGTCGAAGCCTTGAGAAAACTAATTGAAGAGTATTGGAAGAATAACATAAGGCCATCTCTGAATCAAAGGGATGTGGTAAGAAGGAGAATCGGTAGTCGGAATCGTGAGCCACATCCAAAACATTTTTTGGATATGAATCAAACCCAATTTTTTCGTAAATTTGAAAATGATTATCCTCAAATTAGTATTTCTCAAATATTTTTTGAAATGCTTAAACCTTTTTAATGTCAAGATAAATCACACACGCACTACTTGTTGTTGTAAAATACATATTGGATTCTCTAACCATTATGATGTTTATCATTCTATATGTTTAGATTTGCATACTAATGATGTTTTGTAGGATTGTGGCATAGAAGCCCCACCAAAATCTTCAAGAGAGTTCTTATCAAAAAAATTATGTGAAATAGAGGATGGCCAGATATTCTATAGGACATCATGCTTGGATGGTTCATGCGAGCGTTATGGTGGCTTCCAACGTATGCCAGTATGACAACATATGGAAAGCACAGATGAGGTGGGACAAAAACTAGTAGAGTTCGGGAAGTATTAAACAATGGAATATGCTACAAAAAATGGGTCTCAAGCAAAAATTTGTGATTTGGTTATTGAGAATATTCTAGTGTACCATTTTATGTCCATGTTTCGTGACAATATATTGTCTGAATATGTAATGAATACCCACAAAGCCCGATGGTTGGACACACAATTCAAGCGATGCAAGGACACCTTTCCAGTTGGAAGCATAGTATCAATGGTTGAATTTGCAGAGAACTACACTCTATAGACACAACATGAGGTGCAGTCACATTATTACAACTCCACACAGGTTTCGATATTTTTGCACATAGCATTCATTCATGCATCTGATAGTACAGATGACCAAAGGAAGGTATTGATAGAGTACCACTTTTACATTAGGTATGATCGCACACATTCTCCAGAGTTCATGCAAGGTTTCTTCTAGATGTTCTACAGTGATTTGGCTCAGAGGGGCATAGCATACGACCAACATATAATATGGTCAGATAACTATGCAGCACAATTCAAGAACTCGTGTATGTTCTACTGGTTGTGCAGGATGCATGTCATTACATGTGTTCAACATATGTGGAACTTTTGTGAGGCCGGAAATGGAAAGGGGGAGCATGATGGTGCAAGAGCATGCGTGAAAAGAGCATTAGCACGAGAACAGTTAAAGTATAAAGACAGTGCAAAGTTGACAAATGCAAAATCAATCGTCGAGTGGTGTAATGCTTCGATGGGTCTAGGTAATGAGGGTACATCTTCAGTTCATAGATTTGTTTGGTTGATGGATCATACTAACATTGCACCATATGAGGACTATTGTACACTAACAAGATCGAGTGAGGTACACCCTTTCTTTAGCTCAAATGCAAGTTCATGTAGTATGGATACATGAAATATGGCATGCTTTTTTTCTTCATGTACAATGCAAGCATGGAATGATTGTGAGTCAGGGGAGTGGGTTGACAAATGGTTGACAAGTTATCTTAGCCCACTTCACATGTATCACCCTCCAACGACACTAGAGCTAACACAGATCGAATCATCAGTCGACTTTGACCACATATCAGATCTAGTTCAACCAGGTGATATATCTACTTACTTAGTTGTTGAAATTCCATATCGTTATCTTACTTTGTACTGTATTCATAATGTTGACTAATTTCAGGAGATTTGCTGCACATATCAATGTAGGGCATGTTTATGCAGTTATTGTAGATGAAGATAATGAAGAGGGAACAAAATATTACTTGTGTCATTGTGTTGACGCCAAAAATAAATTGGAGGCTCCAATTATAGATGGAGAAAACATTGAATACCCTATAGGCTCAGTTGTGGTTACTAGAACATGGCTTAGAAGGTACCCACATTCGAGTGTTAAACATTGGTTGTTTCAGGACTTTGACACACATCGTAAGATTCTTCATTACTCGAACCTTGTCATGGCATCCAATGTTTGTTTGAACAAATATGGGGGTATACCTTTGAACAAGACCTTGTGGAAGGTCTGTGAGTCTGACCATGAGGCAATACTTGACACAATAAAGAGTAGAGGAGACCCGGATGGTTCATTGGATTAATTTGTAAGTATATGCACATTAGTTCTTATTAATTTATACTTGAATGCACATTAATTTTTTGATGCCAATGCTATCATCTTCTTTTACTTTTCCTATTTGTAAGTAACCTACTAAACAGTGATTGGTCTCCCCTTGCAAAAAATGAAGATATATGAGCCATCCAAGAGAATGTCAGCCAAAAAAGCAATGCAACATCCTTATTTTGATGATCTTGACAAATATCAATCATGATTTGAAGCCATTAGAAAAGTGTGTGCAAATCTTGGTGAGGTAATTTCAAGTTATTCATTTGACATTAACCTTATCATGAGCAGTTATGATGTAGACATTATAAGAGCATCTAAAATTTCAACTGACTCTATTCATGAGAGGTGTTGTGTGCAATAGGTATGTTGGAAATCCCAGTGAAGATGTATGACTAGGAGTGACTAAGTTGTGATACCTACATGCCTATCTGTAATTTCCTTCCATCTATTTTTATTGCATTTCCATTTTGGATGCTCTTTCTATTTCTCTTTTACTTTGTGTATTTGTAAGTAAACTACTAAAAATTGATTGATCTCTCATTGCAGAAAATGTTGATTTATGATCCATCAAAGAGAATGTCAACCAAAAAATCACTGCAACATCCTTATTTTGATGATCTTGACAAATCTCAATTATGATTTCAATCCATTAATAAAAGAGCATGTGAATCTTAGCGAGGGAATCTCAAGTTACTCAACTGGTATTTGTGCAATAATGAGCACCTATGATGTAGACATTTAAAGAGAATCTCAAATGTATGAGTGACATTGTAAAAGATCTATGAGAATGAAGTACCTAAGGAATTGTAATGAGATTTACTCAAATACTATAATTTTGGATTTCATGTTTGGTGTAGTAGCACCTTGTTTTGTAAATGCCTTCAATAGGAAAATTTGCAAAATTTGAATTTTGAAATGTAAACAATGTGGAAAAGGTCATGTAAAGGTCATATGCAATGTATTAAAAGTCTCAAAGAGGTTATTAGGTGATTGGACAAGTGATATAAAGCATGTAAGGTCGAGCAAAATAGAGATATTTTGTATTCTTGAATATTTACAATCAATAAAGTCCCTATTTTAGTGATTTTATGAGTTTTTCCAGTTGTTCATCAACTTGTACAACCTGTACAGTACTTTAAGGCCTTTAATATTGTTGTTTAAAGTAGAATAGTGAAGTATTTTCATTTGAATCTATTTAGGAGGGTATCCATTGAGTTTATCATTAGTTTGAACTAGGTTTTATCAACTCACTCTGTAAACCAATAATGACCACTCCACCGAATTTGATAGTTTAGATCAATTGAGTAAGTTATTATTAGGATTGTTTAGGTGTTTTTGTTTATTTGTGCAAGGGAATTCAAGAAACAAAGGTGGAGTTGTTGGTAAAGGGTTTTATGGTGAATTTTCAAGTGAAAAGAGTGGCTCCAAGTGGTGTTTTGAGGAAAATTTCTCAAATAACTTCACAAAAAAATGACTGATCTAGATAGATATTATTGAGTTACAACACATACTTCAAAATCAATAGTGATTGTCTTGGAACATGTGCATCAAAAATGACCTTCTTCATTGTCCTCATTAGGCTAACTAGGCTTAATTTACAAAGGAACATACCTTTCAACATTCAAAAAACCCCATAACTTGTTGGGGAAGAAATTATCATGTATCTAAACCCTCAGATCCGCAATTTTTCTTAGGACAAACTCAATCCACCATGCCAAACCAAAACCCTTATTTTATGCTAGTATAACTAGGATTTATTGAAAGGAATGGTTCCACACCTTATCAGAACATGCCACCACCTTAAAGCTTCTTAAAATCACCTGTACAAACTCAAAAGACAATCACCCAACCTCTACATGCAATATTTATCAAACCTTAGGGTGAAACCTTATTTTTCATGCCCTTTTCCATCAAAATCTATAGGGGAAGCAACACACACCCCATAAAATTTCTTCCCTTTCACTTAAAAACTTCTCGTCTGATCCTACAAGATTGTGTTGGGCCCTTCTACAAAAACCTCTCTCATTTTTGGCTATCTCAGAATGGTTTTCCCGTGGCGGCGGATTTTCACTTGATGGAATAAGTGTCAAATGCAAGCAGTGCAAAGTTACAAAGTGGTGCAAATTTCATTCTACAACTCATGTGACCAATTGGATTGTTCCAATATGTCTGAATAGGTATTTTTACACTAGGCATGGTCCTCTTTCGTACCCAAACATGTGGAATCACTCTGAGCTACGTTCAATCAAATCGATCCCTTAAGAGTCCAAAGTGCTAAATAGCTGAAAAATTTAGCATGTTGTTACTCAGATACCGTGATGCTTAGAAACTTTTCATTTGATCCTACAAGATCATGTTGGGCCCCTCTACAAAAACCTCTCTCGGTTTTGGCTATCTCGGAGTGGTTTTCCTGTGCTAGTGGATTTTCACTTGATAGAAAAAGTGTCAAATGCAAGCAGTGCAAAGTTGCAAAGTGGTGCAACTTTTGCTCTACAACTCATGTGACCAAGCAGACTATTCCAATGCATCTGAATAGGTATTTTTACATTAGGCATGGTCCTCTTTCACACCCAAACATGCAGAATCACTCTGAGATACGTTCAACCGGATCGATCCCTTAAGGGTCCAAAGTGCAAAATGGCTGCAAACTTCAGCATGCTATTATTCAGACACCGTGACACTTAGAAAATTCTTGTTTAATCCTAAAGGATCAAATTGGAGCCCTCTTCAAAAACCTCTCTCGATTTTGGCTACCTCAGAGTGGTTTTTCCGTGGTGGTGGATTTTCACTTGATGGAAAAAGCGTCAAATGCAAACAATGCAAAGTTGCAAAGTGGTGCAACTTTCGTTCTGCAATTCATGTGACCAAGCAAACTATTGAAACACATCTGAATAGTATTTTTATGCTAGGAATAGTCCTCTTTCACACCCAAACACGTGGAATCGCTCTGAGGTACGTTCAACCGGATCGATCCCTTAAGGGTCCAAAGTGCTAAATGGCTGCAAACTTCAACATGCTATTACTCGGATACCGTGACACTTAAAAAATTCTCATATGATCCTACAAGATTGAATTGGGCCCCTCTTCAAAAACCTCTCACGGTTTTGACTATCTCAGAGAGGTTTTCCTATGGCGGAAGATTTTCACTTGATGGAAAAAATATCAAATTCAAATTGTGAAAAGTTGCAAAGTGGTGCAACTTTCGCTCTGCAACTCGTGTGACCAAGTGGACTATTCCAATGCATTTGAACATGTATTTTTATGCTAGGAATGGTCCTCTTTTGCACCCAAACATGCGGAATCACTTTGAGGCACGTTCAACCGGATCGATCCCTTGAGGGTCCAAAGTGCAAATTAGTTGCAAACTTCAGCATGCTATTATTCAGATAGTGTGATGCTTAGAAACTTCTCATATAATCCTACAAGATCGTGTTGGTCCCCTCTACAAAAAAAGTCTCTCTATTTTGGCTATCTCGGAGTGGATCTCCCATGGCAGTGGATTTTCTCTTGATGGAAAAAGCATCAAATGCAAGCAATGCAAAGTGGTGCAACTTTCATTCTGCAACTCGTGTGACCAAACGGATTGTTCCAACATGTTTGAATAGGTATGTTTACCCTAGGCATGGTCCTCTTTCACACCCAAACATGTGGAATCACTCTAAGGTACATTCAATCGGATCAATCCCTTAAGGGTCCAAAGTGTTAAATGGCTGCAAACTTCAGCATGCTATTACTTGGATACCGTGATGATTAGAAACTTCTCATCTAATCCTACAGGATTGTGTTGGGCCCCTCTACAAAAACCTCTCTCGGTTTTGACTATCTCAGAGTGATTTCCCTAGGCAATGGATTTTCACTTGATCGAAAAAGTGCCAAATGGAAGCAGTGTAAAGTTGCAAAGTGGTGCAACTTTAATTTTCCAATTCATGTGACCAAACTAACTGCTCCAACACGTTCCAATAGGTAGGTTTATGCTAGGAATGGTCCTCTTTCGCACCCAAAGATGCAGAATTGATCTGATTTGCGTTCAACTGGCTTGATCCCTTATGATGGCATGCAAAACAATGGAAAAGAGAAACATACAAATGATGGTTGAGAAGTTTGATTATTCCACACAAAAAGCATATGATCATTGGTGCAAAGCACCTTGTTCCTCCATTTGATGAAGAAGTTCTAGTTCAGTGGTTTTAGTGATTATCTGATGGTGAATAGGTTGGTCAATAGGTTGGTGTGGGTATTTTGAGTATGCTTTATCTTGAATAAGGTCAATTAAGACCATTAGGTATGTTTTAGGGTGACTTTTGGATCTAGTGATAAAAAATGTGAAAATTTCAATCTTGCACTAGAAGTTGTCTTTTTAGCCTTTGAAGGCAAATTTGTGAATTTGTATATGAGTGTGAAAGAATGGAGTTTTTTTGATGTAATAAGGCGATTTCTAAGCCATTTTTTTGGGTTTAGAGGTCATTATTTTTATTCATTAGGTTGGAGGAGTCTAAAGTTGCAAATTTGTAAGTTGCTTTAAGCAACAAATTTGAAATGCAATGGTTACTTGTTTTGAAAGTTGGTTTTTAGGTAGTTGAGGGCATGGATCAGTTAGAGTGCCATCTATATTTTGATTCCATGTTGGTTTCAGAGAATGGATTAAAGGTGGGAGAGATATCTTTGGCATTCTAAGGCCTGACATCTCTATGTGATAGGCCTAATTTTGTGTAAAATCTGATTTTTGATTGTTTTCATAAGTGTTTTGTGACAAGGGTGCTTAGGAGCATTTGATTTGTGTTGGAAAAGGTTGTAAGAACCTATTTTTGGCTGAGGGGTGTTGGGGTGAGCCAAGGTACTTGATTCCTTTATGTAAAGTAGCATAATTAGGCCTACCTTGTAGCATTTTGTTTTGGCCTGTCAGGATTTTTCTTTTGTTTTCAAAACCTGGGCCTTTGAAGACTTGTGGGAATTGGTATAAGATTCCTAGAAATAGTGTCCTTGGTCTGGTTAATTACTTTTGAGTGGTTCTTGTGTTGATTGTCCTAGTTGGTTAGGTTGCAAGGAATAGGAGGCCTAGTTTGGAAGCGATAGGTCAGAGGTGGTTCCCAAGCATAAGGTGAGTTGTGTTGAGTTGGGTTGGTCATGTTGGGAGGTTTCCAGGTCTACTCCAAGTTCTGGTCATGTCTGGTTTGATAGATTCCATGGTTGGGTAGTTGAGTTACCCTGTTGATTCAAGTGAATGTTGGAGTCTTAGTGGGCATATCTGAGAGAAGCTTTATCAAATCACAACTTGGTTGAGCCACTTTGCATCACCAATGGTGCTTTGAAATTTGAAGAGTGATTGAGAGCGTGTTTCTTTGTTAAATAGACCTATTCGAAGGTCTAGGACAACAATGAGTCTATTTCTTATTTGTATTATAAATTATAACTTGCTTTCTCCCGAGTCCATTTCGTATACAATAAATAATATTGCAAAATTTTGACATATAAATCTTTCAATGGTGACACATCAAGAACATATTGGAATCTTTTTATGAATCATTTCATGGAATACCAATTGAAAACTTGTTTTTTTCTTTTAGATAAAGTTGTTTAGCATCAATCAATTAATATTCAAGACAAACCATGAAGGACAACAATGATTAATGCTAGGGCTAACCAATTAATAATTATACATATGAATAAGTCAAGCATGTACATGTCAATAAGGGAAGCACAAGTACTCAAAAACACGTAAGCCTCAAGAATTAAACACACGAATACATAGTATACACAAATTAATACAAAGTATATGCATGAATACAAGGTATACGAATGAAAAAATGTAAGCCACAAAATATATATTCGAACACACGTAAGTCAAAAAGTATACATCTAAGTTATAAATTATACACTTGAATACACGTAACTCATATCAATTGAACTATCAATTTAGAATGCAAATATGGACACCATCGATAAAAGATATTTGTATTAACCAAATAGCCATGTAGGCATACATCAATATATGTTGATATAAGTATGAAATATATGTACAAAATAGCCATATAGACTTATGAGAATTCCATATAGACATACAATGTCAAATATGTCCAATTCAAAATATGTACAAAACTGCCATGTAGGCATACAACAAAGGACTTTGGAATCAAAATTCATTGCTCTCCATGCTCTGGAAATAAAATCTGTCCCTTTTCTTTTCGATCTGATGGCAATAGGTCTGTCACTCATTTTTTCTGCGCTCAAGGAGTTCTCCTACTACTGCTTTTGGTGTTTAGATCATGGTGAAGTTTTAACTATTACAATAAGAAGTAAAGACATGAATATATAGAAATTACTTATAAAAAATGATATATTTGACAAAATAATAACTTACTGCCATCTCACGATCTCTCTCCATGAGGTATATATTCTCATGCCCATGCTCAGGCGTGTTCAAGCCCTGTATAAACCATACAAATAGAAATTAAACTAGGTGAATCAATAATGGTTTGATTTTTCACTAACTAACATTTTTTAACATATCTTTCAATGAATTTGCTAGGGTCATTCTTTCTATGGTTGAACCATTTGGATCACTCAACCTACTGATCAAATCCTCAATTTTCTTTTTGTTGTTCTCAAATTCACTCATTAAATTTTGTTCAGTACCAGGAGGGGGTTGAGTGATTGGTGGAGGAGGTTGTTTTTGTGGTTGATTTTGATCTTGAGGTTTTGGTTGGTCTTCCTATTGAGGAACTTGAGGGTTTGCAGGTTGATTTGCATCCCCTAAAAATTCAAAAAAATATATATCAAAATCAACCTAAAACTAAATAATTCAAAACAAAAAGCATAGAATCCTTACCTCTCACACCTCCTCCTCCTCATGGTGACATCGTTGCAAAGAAATAGCAATTGTTGGTGAAGAATTTTGTTGACTGGCTCCTCCTAGAATGTGAGCACAAAATATGGGGGTTTTGGCAGCGGCTAAAAGAAAAAATAGTCGAAATAAGAATGACAACATTTCTCTTTTTTTTTTCTTTTAACGAGCAATAAAGCGAGCATGTTATAATACGCTTGCGTTATTGGCTTGTTGTTGCCGAGCCTCAAGCTCGACACAACAAGCCATAATGTGCTCATGTTATGACTTTTCAAAAGTTTTTTTGAATGTGTCCACGAAATGGCTACCCATTTCCATGCACCCACCCTTGTTTAAAATAAATAGATATTATAATCAGATTTTGGACTTAGTAGATTAATATCTTAAATCTACTTTTTACTTTGAACTGATTTTTAAAATAAAGATTAGATTTTTCGTTATCTTAGAAAAAAAATAGAATTTAAAATATTCTGTGTGGAAAATAATTAAAATCATAAAATAAAATATAGTTGAAAATTTGAAATTAGTAAATGATTAATAATTGGTTTTTGATAAATTAAGTTAGTATCTTTAATTTTTTTAAAGTTTATTTTATTATGTTTAAAAGAAAATCATGGATTTGTCATCGGTATTCTTTAATTAGCTTTTTAGCAAGTTTATAGACTTAGATATTTAATAAATGAATTATTTAAATGTAGGTAGATATTTATTAAATTGATTATTGTTTTTGGATTAAATAGAAGTATTAGTGAATTTCCTTATTTCAACTTTAATAGATGAAAATGGTTATTTGAATAAGACTTGGTTGATTTATAATTTAAATTTTTTATAGTCAATGATATGGTGTTATTTATTGGATGTGATATTTTATTTTGTTCTTGTATGGATTAGTGTTATCTCCAGAGGTTAGGGAAAGTGTGAATGTTTCTCTATGATTGCATCTTTTTGGTTTATGTTGAGACCATGAGGGAATTTGTGGGTGGTACCCTGTTGTGAGTTATGATTCTTTTGGTTGAACATTGTGGTACCTGTTTCATGGTTTTGGTTTTAGGGCAACCATAGGAGAGAGTGTCTCTTCTTAGGGCTAGTGTACAAGTGGTCACCCTTGAAAGATTTTCCCTAATTAAGTGAAAACCTAATTAATTTACTTAATGGGTT
>CM021104.1:629543884-629587091 GCA_007115665.2 Sequoiadendron giganteum
GCCCGTTTCTTATCTGATCACTCGAGGCAACAGCGAGCAGATGAATTCCATGACTTGAGATAGATGGAAATTTTCGTAGATTAGTATGAGCGTCGCTTCTTTAGGCTTAAGCAGTACGTTGGAATTGCTAATGATGAGGCTATGCTAGTACAACATTTTTTCAAAGGTCTGAATGCTAGGATTAGTGGAGGTGTTTGAGTCTTCGAGTTGAAGATGATGGAGGTTGTTGTCAAGAAATCTCACCTTGTGGAGGAGAATTTGACCTTGGCATTAGGAGTTCAAACTAGTAGTAACCTCCTATAGGTGGTGGTTCCCATGGTGGGAAGTCTAAGGCTGCAAGTCCTTCCAAGGCTCATTCTGCACCTGCTAAGGGTGGTTAGCAACAGTTTCAGTCGAAGAATAAGCCCTCTCAGTCTCATCAGAGTAATAGGTTTCATTCTAGGAGAAACTATCATTGGTACAGATTGCAGCATAACTGGGTTGAGCAGCCAACACAGTCCTCATAGCTTACACCTAGCTATGGTAGCTATCAGCAGTCTAATGTTCCATTTGGTGTCAAAGGTTTTGGCCATGGTACTAGGTGTTTCAGTTGTGGACAGTAGGGACATATTGCTAGACAGTATCCGGAGAGGAGCACTACAGGGTTTAGTCAGAGGGCGACAACATCTAAGTTGGCAGTTGGAGATGCTAGTAGGTCTCATTGAGTTTTTGCCACGGTGGATAATCGTCAGTTTGATCACCAGGGCACTATGGTGGAGGTATCAGGTTTTTTGCAAGGCAATCCTATTTCTATACTTTTTGATTGTGGTGCATCGGATTCCTTTATTTCCCCTTCTATTGTTAAGCATTGTAATCTAGTTGCGAAAAAGAAAGGTGTTAAGTGGCATGTTGAATTAGCTTCTGGGGAAAAAGTGTTAATGGAGTCTCTTGTTCCAGGATGTAAGTTGGCATTTGGTTCAATTGTGACTTCTCTGGATCTTCGGATTCTTCCCCTGGGTTCTTATGATGTCATATTGGGGATGGATTGGTTGAGTGCACACCGGGCGACAATTAATTTTTGTCATAAGTCTATTCGTTGTCAGGATGATTTGGATGTGAGGTTTAAATTGTTGGCATTCAAAATCCTATCTCCTTGAGGATTATTTCTGCAATGCAGCTGAAGAAGTGTTTCAGTCAGGGGTGTCAGTTGTTCACTATCTTAGTTAGTGACCTGGATATGGAGGAGAGTAGAGAGATAACTTTGGATGATTATCCTCTCCTGAAGGAGTTTTCTGATGTGTTTCCGAGTGAGATACCTGGGATGCCACCTAAGCGTGACATCGACTTTCGAATTGATCTCATTTTAGGAGCTGAGCCTATCTCTAAGGCTCCTTATAGGATGACAACTCAGGAGCTTCAAGAACTTCATTTGCAGTTGTAAGAATTCCTCGAAAAGGGGTTTGTCCATCCAAGTGTTTCCCCTTGGGGAGCATCGATCATTTTCATGAAAAAGAAGGATGGTTTGCTTCGTCTATGTATTGATTATAGATAGTTGAACAAGGTGACAGTGAAGAATCGTTACCCCTTGCTGAGGATTGATGATTTGTTTGACTAGATCAAGGGAGCAAAGGTGTTCTCTAAAATTGACCTCAAATCTGGATACCATCGGTTGCAGATTGCTAAGGAAGATATTCACAAAACTGCATTTTGTACCTGGTATGGACATTATGAATTCACTATCATGCCATTCGGGTTAACTAATGCACCCTTAGTTTTCATGAGCTTAATGAATGGTGTTTTCCAGACCTATCTAGACCATTTTGTGCTTGTGTTTCTCAATGAAATACTTATCTACTCTAGATCAATGGAGGAGCATGAGGAACACTTGAAGTTGGTGTTGCAATGCTTGAGAGAAAACCATTCTTTTGCAAACTTGGAAAAGTGTGAATTTTATAAGTCTGAAGTGAAATACTTAAGGCATGTGATCTCTGGAGAAGGCATCGTCATGGATCCCTCAAAGATCCAAGCTATTATAGATTGGCCTAATCCCAAAAATGTTCCATAAATTCGTAGCTTTATGGGTTTGGCGGGCTATTATCAGCGGTTTGTACAAGGTTTCTCTAGGGTTGCACATCCCATCACCTCTCTGCAGAGGAAAGGAAAGAAATATGATTGGTTAGAAAAGTGTCAATTGGATTTTCAAACTCTCAAAGAGAAGCTGACTGTGCCTATTCTTGTTGTTCCTGATCTGACTCAGGACTTTGTGGTTTACACAAATGTGTCCTTGGAAGGGTTAGGGGTTGTTTTGATGCAGGACAACAAGGTGATAGCATATGAGTCACGTAAGCTCAAGGACCATGAGATAAATTACCCTACTCATGACTTGGAGTTGGCCGTAATTGTTCATTCCTTGGTAAGGTGGAGGCATTTCTTATTGGGCCATAGGTTTGAGTTTCACAGTGACCATCGCAGTTTTCAATACATTTTCACACAGCCGAATCTTAATGCTAGGAAGAGAAGATGGATGGAATTCCTCTGCGTGTATGATTTTGAAGTGAAATATATTCAGGTCAAGGAGAATGTAGTGGCAGATGCTCTAAGTCGTCACCATCACGAGTTATCCTCTGTGACTCTTGAGGTTGATCTAAAAGTTCAGATTCTTGCAACACTACCCTGAGATAGTTGGTTTCAAGAGATGAAGTCAGAGATGGAGTCAGGTAGAGTGCTTGAGGGAAGGTTTACTAGTTATAATCTAGAGTCCAATGGACTTTTGTGATTTTTGGGTCGCATATATGTTCCTTCCTCAGAGGATCTTTGTACCCTAATCACGTTTGAATCACATCGAGCTCCTTATTTGGCTCATCCAGGAGTTATAAATATGTATGCAGATCTTCATCCATTGTAATTTTGGGTAGGGATGAAGAGGGATATATCAGATCTTGTGGCGAGATGCCTGGAGTGTTAGAGGGTGAAGGCAGAGTACCATCATCCAGCAGGTCTTTTGCAACCCAATCTTGTTCTGGAATGGAAATGGGATATTCTATCTATTGATGTCATTGTTGGGTTGTCGATGATTGCACGTCGACATGATGATATCATGGTCACCATTGACAAGTTGACCAAGGTGGCACATTTCTCCCCTATTCGATCTTCCTATACTGCATTGTCTGTGGCTAAAATTTTCATGGATGACATTGTAAGGCTACACGAGATTCTACAAAGAATCATTTTTGACAAAGATCCAATGTTCACTTTTGTGTTGCAGACCTCATTGTAGTGTGCCCTGGCAACACAATTGAACTTTAGTTTTTCCTACCATCTAGAAACAAATAGTCAAACCAAAATGGTCAATCAGGTTCTCGAGGACATGCTTCACATGTATGTTATGGATCAATAGTCTCGATGTGAAGACTATCTGCATTTGGTTGAGTTTTCCTACAATAACGGTTACCATAGTTCGATCGGGATGCCACCATTACAGGATTTGTATGGTCACCCATGTCGAACACCTTTGAGTTGGGACTGTTTGGAGGATAGGATTCTTCTTGGGCTAGAGATGCTACAAGAAATGGAGCAGCAAGTTGTTTTCATTAGAGAGCACTTGGTAGTGGCTCAAGATCAGTAGAAGAAGTATGTCGATGCTCATAGGTTTGATCATCATTTTTTAGTGGGTGATGGTGTGTTTATTTGTGTGCGTCGATGAAAGAGCCCTATCTGTTACGGAAAAGGCTCCAAGTTGGCACCTCATTTTGTGGGTCTGTTTGAGGTTCTAGAGAGGATTGGACCTGTTGCTTACCATTTGGCCTTGCGACCTAGCCTTGCACGCATTCATGATGTGATCCTAGTTTCTGTTCTTACGCCTTATTTTCCTGAGTTATCTCATGTACTAGATTGGAATGCTCTTCAAGTCAAGGACGAGCAACTCACACTAGGGCCAATGGTCGTGCTGCAGAATAGGAGACTCGCTCTCAAGGGCAAAGAGATTGATCAGGCACAGGTCCAATGGGACCCGAATCATGAGACTTCAGCAACATGGGAGGATGCATCTTGCATCTGAGCGTCTTTTCCTTATTTTTTTTCTGGCTTCTAGGAGTAAGCCTAGTTCTAACGGGGGAGGATGTATTGCCTCTCATGTTCTGATACTCAGATTTTCTTTGGTGTGTGTGTGTTTGCTTCAATGTGATTTCTGGTTATGTTCTGATGCTTATTTGATACTCGATTAGACATCTTTTCTACCATGTGTTGGGCATGGCAAACAGTTATGCTTATTTACTTATGATAGTTGGACTTATGTGTGGGATACTCATGTTATGATGATGTTACTTTGTGAGTTATTTTGATGATGTGATGCCCAAATTTTGTTTATTGTATTTGATTCAGTTGAAGGAGACAGGGTGGCATTGCTCATCCATGAGGGCCCTGCCTGACCATAACTCTTCTTCACAATGTGTTGACTATGAGTTATATGCATATGTACATGTTCAACGTTTAGTGTTATGCAAGAATGCAGGTATCGGGTGTCGACTCCACTCGCATTGTCGGGTTTGAGCACATCCTACATACCCAATGGTTGATGTGGTAAGGGAGTTGGTAAGAAAGCACCCCCGTCTATGTCAGTGGTTGGTCCAATGGTGGTTCATGTCGTATCAGTACTTGTTCATGTGGGTATGGTTGTAAATTAAATCATTTTATTTCATGAGGTTTATATGTTGTGTTTATGGCTTGGTCTAGTGCTTTATGATTTTAATTTAAATGCTAGTCTATGGTGCAAAATATTAAATTAATTAAAGGTTCAATGTTGCTTATGATATTAATACTTTGGAAAATTATGGTGTACATTAGCACTTTTATTGTTATTTTAAAATGTGAAGCTATCCTTTAATTCAAATCATTAAATAAATTAGTTAGATAAATTATTATGGATTATTTTTAAAAGAAATAAAGTTAAGGAAATCATTATCATATTTGTTTTATTAGAAAAGGGTGATTTAATAAAATAAATTTTAAACTTCAATGATAATTAAGTGAAATGTTGTTTAAAATTATTATTCATTAATTGTTTATTTTTCAAAAAGTTAATGTTATTAAAATGAAATTAAGATATTTAAAAGGCATATTTTGGTGTAAACTAATTATGGAAGATTCTTCTTCCAAAATTGGAAAATGGCAGAAATGGTGGGTTAAGTTCTGATTTGGTTTTTTTGAAAAAAGTATATTTCCAAATATTGCTTTTTCGAAAAAGCAAGAGACAGGAAATGTAAAATGAAAAAATGTCTGCAACTCAAAAATTGTTGATTTTTTTTTTGAGGATTAGATAATCTATGTGGTTTTTCATTGATTTGATCTAAGAAGATTTGATTTTAGATTGCACTGGGTTTTGTTGTCGAATCTATTGTTGTTAGGGTTTGAATCTCTGGTTTTTGAAGATTGCATCTGGTTGGAATTGTGCAATTCGTCCTCGAATCGATCTTTGCGTAGGACTCCGGGTAATTCAAATTTCATATTCTGGTCTCTGTAAATTTAGTTTTAAAAAGAAGAAAAGAAAATGTGTTTTCTGTGTGTGTTTGGGAAAATCCTCTTTCTCTATATTTTATTTTGGATTTTTTGTTGAAATCTTGATTCCCTCTGTCTTTGGACTCGTCTCAGCTTTAAATTTTTGAAAATCTCTCTCTCGTCTGAGAACCCTTTCATTCCCTGTATTTTCCCTATTGGAGCACTCTCGAAATTTTTACACTTCTCTTTTGTCACTGTATTTTCTTTCATAGGAAAATTGTTGGATAAAATAAACATATATATATATTTCTGTTGAAATTTTTTATAGACCTCTGTCTTTGTGCTCGGCGTCGCACGATGAAATGAGATGAAAATGTTTTATTTTCGTAGCCTTCATTGTTTTTTTTATTGGTGTTTATTTGTGTTTATGGGGATGGTTGGGGGAGGCGTTGCCTCCCACCGCCGCCCCCATATGGGGATGGCGATGTGTAGGTAGAGCCACCACCGCCCTCCCCACTCCCTCCTATGTGCAACCATTGGGGAATGAGGGGGGTACGGTTGTGTACAACCGCCCCTCCCCCAAATCGTATGTGCCTCTGTGCTTTTCTTAAGGTCTGTGTACTATGAATTTTTCGCCGCCTATGTATAATGTGGTTTTGATTTTAAAAGTGAATGTTTATTAAAGATATAATATATAATATATATATGTGTGTGTGTGTGTGTGTGTGTGTTATGTTGATTATGTTATGTGGCAGATTTAATATTGAAATTATATTGATTATAAGTTTATATATATATATATATATATGTGTGTGTGTGTGTGTGTGTGTATATATATATGTAAATATATATATATATATGCATATATATGTATATATGTATGTGTATATATACTATGTGAATTTTAATATTATGTTATTACTATGTTTCAATAACAACAACATTAGATGAATTGATATATGTTTATTCTAGTATTTATATACATATATGTATATATGTATATACATATATATATTTAATTATAATAATATATGCATATAGTGTATAGACAGGAAATGTGAGCAAATAATAAAAAAGTAAAAATAAGTTATTCTCTAGAAAATTTTATATGGGATTTGATTTCATTATTTTCCAATCAAACTATACTATGAAATATCAGAATAGTTGTTTAAAATAATTAAATATTATAGTCAGATTTTGAACTTAGTAGATTAATATCTTAAATCTGCTTTTTACTTTGAACTGATTTTTAAAATAAATATTAGATTTTCATTATTTTAGAAAAAAATCAGAATTTAGAATTTCTGTGTGGAAAAGAATTAAAATCATAAAATAAAATAGAGTTGAAAAATTGAAATTAGTAAATGATTTATAATTGGTTTTTGATAAATTAAGTTAGCGTCTTTAATTTTCTTAAATTTTATTTTATTATGTTTAAAAGAAAATCATGGATTTTTTATTGGTATTTTTTAATTAGCTTTTTAGCAAGTTTATAGACTTAGATATTTAGTAAATGAATTATTTAAATGTAGGTAGATATTTATTAAATTGATTATTGTTTTCCGATTAAATAGAAGTATTAGTGAATTTCCTTATTTCGATTTTAATAGATGAAAATAGTTATTTGAATAAGACTTGGTTGATTTATAATTTAAATTCCTTATAGTCAATGATATGGTGTTATTTATTGGATGTGATATTTTCTTTTATTCTTGTATGGATTCACGTTATCTCTAGAGGTTAGGGAAAGTGTGAATGCTTTTCTATGGTTGCATCTTTTTGGTTTATGTTGAGACCATGAGGGAATTTGTGGGTGGTACCCTGTTGCAAGTTATGATTCTTTTGGTTGAACATTGTAGTACCCATTTCTTGGTTTTGGTTTTAAGGAAACCATAGGGGAGAGTGGCTCTTCTTAGGGCTAGTGTACAAGTGGTCACCCTTGAAAGTGTTTCCCTAATTAAGTGAAAACCTAATTAATTTACTTAATGGGTTGGGTTAGCTGTCACATAACAAGATAAAAATGTACACCTCACCCCTGCCATTAGCACTCCCAAAGGCTAAGGACGGGTGAAAAGACCTAGTTGGTAAGGTCACTACCTTGTCTTCACGAAAGGTAGATGGCTCTGCATGAGTCACCCTAAGGGGCGACACCTTGAAACAGGATGTCTGGTTAACCATAAATGGAGGTGGCTCCTAGATTATAGGTAGTCTGGTGAATCCATGAAGGCCATGTGATGACACTCTCCCATTGTGCCCCTTTGTTTCCCTTGTCTTTGTTCCTTTGGAGTTGTGTTAGTTATTTATTTATTGTTGATTATGTCACTTTTTGGGTTTGAGTCATGTGATATGAGTCCTTTCTATTCGAGATTGTGGTCGAGGATTCTTTCTTATCGACTCCTTGTAGGGGGGTGTTCCTTCAGGTTCACATGGTCGAGTGGAAACGTGCAATGCACCCATTGGGTCCCCAATTATGATCGTGGCATGGATGCAGTTGTAGTGATCTCAAAGCTCACATGAAGAATATTGTTCCTTTGAAGATTTCTTTTTCAATATTGTACTTTTGTATTATGATTGTACCCTTCCCAATATTATAAGGGAAGTGGCCTTGTAATGTAACTTGATTTTATATTGTGTTGTATCTATGGAAATATATTCCACATTTGTAACTTTGAACTCTAAATATGAATATAATATTATGTGATTTATGTTTATGCATTTATATCTTATTCTTGTTGTATGAATCCCATACTTATATCATGTTTTATTCTCGTTTCTTTCTTCCACTTTAGTTAGTATCATTTATCGTTAATTTTTGGGTTTGTTTAAGTAACACACCATGTACCCCATAGGATTAGGATAATACTTTATGTTATGTGTAATTGTTATTTTCAAAAAAAAAAATATTTTGTATTTGTTGTAGTTGTCATATGGGGTTTGCACGGTAGGGTGTTACAATTCACTTACCATTATCTTATGCTCATCTCTAATCCATGCTATCTGATAGGGATTCAGGTGTTTCAATCTTTCCAGCTTCAATTTGGTCACCATTTCCTCAGAAACCAAGTTCTCAGAGCTTCCATTGTCAATAATCACTTTGCAACATTTACCAACTACCTTGTATCTAGTCCTGAACAAATTCTTTCTCTGTAACAATTCCTGCTCCATCTCACTTTGACATAATACTCTTTTATTCACCAAAAATTCTCCCTCTTCTGATTTATTAGATGATCGAGTATGATCCTCCTCAGTAAAGGTTGTTCTTCTACTATTCTCTATCTTTCTGCTTGTCTCTCCCTTATTACATTCAAATGCTCTATGTCCTTCTCCACCACACTTAAAACAATATCCCCTGAATACTCTTTTCTCATGTCCTCTATCATCTATTCTATAACCCTCATTTCGGTAACCACCATATCCTCCTCTTTAGTAAGAGTTTCCATCATCTCTACGGTACAAATTATCATTCTTAATGACTTCCTTATCTTTATTTTGATTTGCAAAAGATCCTCTTCCTCCTTTAGTAAAAATTCTTCCTCTCTAAAATCTTTTTCCTCTTCCTCTCTGTCTTTGCTTATGTCTTTTATTTAGTTTCTCTTCAAATACGAGAAGGAGATGAATGGAAGACAACCTTTAAAATGAAGGAGAGCTTCCATGAGTGGTTAGTCATGCCTTTTGGGCTAACCAATGCACCGAGCACATTTATGTGGCTTGTGAATGAGGTATTGAAATAATTTTAAGGAAAATTTGTTATTATTTATTTGGATGATATTTTGATTCTCAGTAAGACATTGGAGGAGCACTTGATGCATATCTGAAGATTTTTTGAGAAGCTAAGGAAGGAGAAACTATTGATTAATTTGAAGAAATGTAGCTTTGTGAAGAGAGAATTGGTGTATCGAGGATTTTTTTTCTCAGCAAAGGGTCCTAAAAAGGACCCAGAGAAGGTGAGAGCTATCATTGAATGACCTACCCCGAGGAGTGTTACAGAGGTAAGATCATTTCATGGTCTAGCAAGTTTTTACAAAAAATTTATTAAGAATTTTAGTAGTATTTTTGCACCTCTAACTAAAGCAATGAGAGGGGATAGAAAAGATTTTAAGTGGAAAACACGAGCAGCCAAAATTTTTGATATGTTGAAGAAGAAAGTTATAGAGAAACCTATTTTGGTACTTTTAGATTTCAATAAGGTCTTTCAGGTAGATTGTGATGCTAGTGTCACTGCCATAGAAGTTGTTTTGAGTCAAGAAGGTAAGCCTGTTGCCTATTTTAGTGAGAAGTTGAATGATGCTAAGAAGAAATATTTTGTCTATGATCCAGAGTTTTATGCTATAGTTCAGAATTTAAAGAAATGGAGACACTATTTGTTGCCAAAAGAATTTATTTTATATATTGATCACTAGGCTTTGTAGTGCCTCAATAGTCAAGGAAAGTTAAATCAAAGGCCCTTAAAATGGGTTGGGTGTTTGCAAAGTTATAATTTTCTTTTGAAGCACAACACAAGAGTGGAAGGTCAAACAGAGTTGTAGATGCCTTAAGTAGAAGGAAAAATTTGTTGATAAAGATGAATATCAATGTTTTTGGGTTCAATGAACTCAAGAGTTTGTATCCAGAAGATCTAGACTTTGTAGAAGCTTGCAAGGCTTGTTTGGAACCTGTTACACTGGATAGGACAAGATGGTTGGATTTCTTAATCCAAGATGGGATGTTGTTTAGAGGAATCCAATTGTGCATTCCAAGGAGCTCTATGAGAGAGAATCTAATCAAGGAGAAGCATAATGGAGGATTGGTTGGGAATTTCGATTGAGATAAGACTATTACTCTTGTTAGCGAGAATTATTAATGGCCACAGTTATAGCAAGATGTGAAGAATTTTGTACAAAGTTGTAAAAATGTTGATCAATGGAATGAAACATGTAATGATCTATTTTCTTTCTGCATGGTCATTGCGGTGTAGGTTTTTACGTTTGATTTATTTATCTAGTTAATGGGTAAAAGCACAAACCTGTGTCACACTTTATAAAGGAATCGGCCAGCAACAAAAAAAATTCTAAACTTCAGACACATAAAAGTAGTCTTTATGTTTTGAATTTCAAAATGGTGTAAACTAATGAAATGTAGAACTTTTGACGAAGATTAAGCCTGTAATTTTTTAAATTTTAAAAAAAATCATTTTCATTATGTTTTCTTCAATTTAAGGACAAATTTTGAAATGCTGAAAATTTCAAAAAACAGTGACTTCGCGGGCCATCAAGAAACAAACTGAAGAAAACATTATTTTTCTCTAAAAATTTTTTCCCTAAATAGGTAACTTCAATATCTACTGTATGAATTTTTTTTTTTCAAATTTTGATGTATATTTTGCTCATAATAACATTTTAAAGTTAAACATGTTAGAATTTGATAGTTTTCATGGGCTGTCAACTATTTTCAATTTTTTTAATCATTTTCAAAAAAAAGATTATACCTTTTTGAAGAAGACTCTCTCCTCTACTGTACCATATAAGTTTTAAAAAAATTTAATATGTTTTACTATACTTTTTTTAATTTCTAATCAACCTTTTTTTTCATTTTAACAACCTACTTTCATTATTTTAAAAATAACATATATTAAAACTAATCAAAATATTAAAAAAATTATATATTTGGATTCACCACTCCGAACTCTGCAAAAGGGTATTTTTGTTTTTTGCAAAATAATAATTCTAAGAGGAGAAACACTCTGCCAAAGTTGAATGTTTCAGAGAGGATGCCACCTAGACATGTTCGTTCCAGTGCTTTTCGGTCGAAATGGTTTCGGCCGAAACACACTCGACCGATATCCTATCGGCCAAAAATATTTTGGTCTAAAGTCATTCGACCGACATTGGGCGGTATAAAATATATTTTATTTTTGTTTAGATTTTTCAACTCAAGTAATTCAATAAAATATATTTCGACCAAACAGAAAGAAGACTGATCTCGACTAAGGAAAGCTTATTGACTCGACCAAAACCCACTCGATCAATATACTATTGTCTGAAAACTATCAACTAAAGAAAGCTTATTTTGACAAAATAATGTTTATTTCAACAAGTTAGAAGGCTTATTCTAACAAAAGAAGGTTTATTCTGATCCAAACGAAGGTTTATTTTGACAAAAGAAAACGTATTTAAACAATAGGAGAGCTATATTTGAAAGTACATTGATCTTGAACTTATTTAATTGATTATGTTTTTTTATTTTCATTAATGCATTTGAATTTTGTTTTCACTATTTATATTCTTAGATTTCATTATTATTGATCACCAATTAGATATATGTTATTCCATTATTTTTTTAAGTCTTAGATATTTAAATGCAATATTAATCAAGTACATGTTTCATTGAAAGATCATGTGTGTACAAATTTGTATGCAGGTGAATTCAAATTTGAGTGCAATTTGTGATGGCATGTAAAAGGAATAGATCAAGGAAGTATGATAGAACACGAACAAGACAGAGGAAGAGAAGAGTGGGTGAAGGAACATCTTATGAAGAACAACCCATGGAAAATATCAATGACGAAGGAGACGTATAGGTACAAGAACAAACTAAACCTAATAATAGCTTTTGTTTGGACAATGGTATGGAAAATCTGATGGAGATGGATGACGATTCTCTTTTCAATGATTTTTCATTTAAAGATATGTTATCTAAAAGCACATTAAAATTACACTAAAAAATAATATGGGATGATTTTTTTGAAGAAAAATCTCTAATTGGAAGAGCACAGTTAGTTGCAAAGTTATTTAGATGAAAATAAATGACCCCTATTTTGGAGTTGTTAGGGGTTGATAATAGGAAAAATTCATTAGATTTAAAACACACAATTGTTGAAAACTTGCAAGAAGCATTAGAATGTATTGAAAAAAAGAGTTGATCCAGTGATTTAAGTGTTTCACGTAGAGCGTTGATGACTGTAATTTCTAGTAAGAAATTATCACATAGAAGACAAGTTCAAGCAATTTCTGAATTACTAAATGTTTCTAGGAGAACTGTTCAAAGGTATATTGAAAAGAGAAATCAAATAGATGAAAAAATTGAGAAAAATTGGGTAAATATTTGTAGGGTTCCCCGAAAAGATAGAATTTCAAAAGATGTAAAGAAACGGGTGGTTGAATATTGGACTACTCACTCTCGTGTTTCATCCAATAGAAGGGATACTATACAAATAATAAGTGATGATAGTACAAAAATTTCTCATCCAAAACATTTTATAGATACAACACAGAGTGAACTTTTTGAAGAATTCAAGCAAGATTTTTCAAATGTGAAGATTTGTCAAAGGATGTTTGAGACACTACGACCATCATTTGTACGTATAAATAAAGTACATGAAACTTGTTGTTGTCAAAATCATGTTGAATTTGATTTACATCTACAATCATATAGAAAATCTATAACAAAAAATGATCGAAATTTAGCCATCCCTGGAAGTACAACACAATTTGTGAAGTCTCTTGTATGTAAAAAATTAGAAGATTCAGAAGAATTCAATGTTCAATGTATAAAAAATGTATGTAATGATTGTGGAGATTTGAAGAATCTTTCACATGTTGACAATAATGAAATGCAAGTTGTTTGGAAGATATATGAATATGAGACATACTTAATGAAGTCAGGAGTTGAGGCCAAAAAAATTGTTCTCAAAGAGAGTGGATTGCCTTACAATGAATTCATGAGTAAATTTCGCAATATCATATATCCACATATCCAACATTGTCATGGTGCAAGATAGCAAGCTAAACAATTTCATGATTCAAAGAATTGCTTTCCACCAGGTTGTATTCTCTCTATTGTATATTTCTCTGAGAACTATACATTTAGTCCTCAAATTAAGATTCAAAGTCAATATTATCATTCAAAGCAAGTTGCAATCTTTGTGCAATTTTTCTATAGGCATGCCGAATTAGAGGTCGATGGAATAAAAAGTAGCAAAGATGGTCGAATTATCATCAAAGAGGTTCACTTTTATATGAGTGATGATACAAATCATGATAGAAGCTACGTAGCTCATTGTTTCAATTTTTTTTTTGAAGACCTGAGACGACGTGGTATAAATCAAGAACAACACTGGATATGGTCTGATGGATGTGCTGGTAAGTTTACATGTTATTTTTTTTTTAAATTATTTATTTATATTTACTTTTAATTTTGAGACTTAAATCAAGTCTAATTGCAAGTTATATATATATATAATTACTTTTTTGACTTGAGCTAATTTGGTTTTAGTGTACAATTATTTGTAACTTCATGCAGGACAATTTAAGTCTTCAAAAGCTTTTGTTTGGTTAAGCCATCAACATGCTAGATGCAACACCAAATTTTTGTGGAATTTTTATGAGAGTGGACATGGAAAAGGAGAGCACGATGGAGCAGGAGCATGTGTGAAGCGTGCACTTCGTCAACATGAACTTGCTGGTAACTTTCACCATATATATATATGGAACATGTAGATATATTTTTGAAAAGATTATCTATATATATTTAAATTAAATTAAAAATTATTTTAAGTTCCTTGAAATTAATAGGTGGCAAATTGTGCCAACACATGTGTACTTGCAGGTAATGCCATACGAAATGCAAATGAAATTGTTGAATGGTGTAAAAGTCATTTTTCCGCTCGCAACTCACCATACAACACACGTTATTTTTGGGAAGTTATAGGTACATCTAGTCAAAATTTGTTAAAAAATCAAGAATTTCAAAGTTCAAGTGTACATGATTTTTAATTGCATTTTCAAATTTGAATTTACAGATATTGATCGATCAAATCCTTATAATTGTCAAGCAATTCATGGTATTAGAAGTCTACATCAAATCATGACAACAGGAAGTAGTAAGCCTTATGTAATTAATGTGAGAGAAAAATCATGTTTTTCTGATGATTGCATTGAGAACAATGCAAATATTGTTCAATGTGAGAATATTAGAGATGGGTATGTTTCACAATGGGAAATGAAACAATTAATATCAATGCCTCCTTTTGTTGAAGATGACAATGTTGATGTCTACGATCCTCTCTATTCAGCTGATTACGAACGTGTATCTGATTTAGTTGTTACAGGTATGGAAATTGATCTTAATTTAGTTAAATTTGATTTATAAATATTCCATGTTTAAGTAAGTTTTAAGGGCATGTGTTTAATTTAGTTAAAATTGATTAAAAATATATGGTGTGTACAGGAGATATTTTTGTTGTTGTTGCAGATCCTAACAATGCAAAAGGTGTAGATTACTATCTACTAAGATGTACGCAACCAAAAAGCAAATTGGTGGAATCGAGGATAGATGGTGATGGACAAGAGTATCCCATTGGATCAGTCGTTATTGAAGGCACATATTATCAACAAATAAAGACAGATAAAAATGGTATTTATTTTGTTGATTATATGCCAAGACAAAAGGTTCTACATTACAGTCACCTAGTTATAGCAACAAAAATAAATTTAGAAACTTTACCTAAAAAAGGACGTGCCAAACAAAAGTGGAGGTTGCCTATTGAAGATCATGAAAAAAATTTAGAGATAATTAAAGATAGAGAGGATCCAAATTTTATGTACCAGGAGCTTTAAGTTGTTTTTTGGATACCCATGTGTGTACATACTCAAACTTTTTATAGATCGAGCTAGATCTATATATATAATTTATAAATTGATTGGAACATGTGGCATGATTTAGAATGGGTTTTTTCAAAGGCTTGGTCATAAATTTTTGAAAGTTAATATGACCTTACTTGTTCACCTTCAAATTTTCAAGATCATCCATTTTCATATCCTAGTATGCATGTCACATCCTAGAAAATTATTATTTTCATCCTAAGCATCCCCTTCATCCTAATCATTCATTAAAGATCGCATGTTCTATCTAATAATCACCATTCTAATCCTAATCACATGTGAACTCATGTATAATCATGAACTCATTCTAATCCTAATTTATGAACTCATTCTAATCCTAATATGAATTATTTTGATAAAGTATTATAAAATTTATGTATGATTATCCTTTAAATCCTTTAAGGATCAGTTCATCCTAAGCTTTGTAGAGATTGAAGTGTAAAGGATATTTAAAGTTACTCTTGTTAATTGGCCCAAATAACATGTTTCATTAAATTAGGCACACATAATCTAAATAAGAATCATAACCCTAGGACAAGTTTTTAATATTTTATCTAGAATCACAATAAACATTTCCAACAATAATAGAACTCTTCCTAAGTGACCATTTTGTGCTAAATTGAAGCATTAAAAACTTTATTTACACCCTTTAAATTTTTATTTAAAAAGAATAATCCAAATTTGTTTTAATAGAGGATTTTAATATCATCCAAGAGATCTTATTGTTGGCACAAAATGGTATTTTATCTAGCCACTTATACTTTAGGACCTGTTCACACCTTATTCTTAATCTTAGGGTTTTTTTGTCTCAATTCATAGGATTAAGACACTTGGCACTATTGTGTGAGCCTTATGGATTTTTCCTTTGTTAATTGTGATGTGGAAAAAGGGATCCTAGACCTAGTCAATATTTCTTCACATCGACATTAGAAGGATTTTTCCTTTGTTAATTGTGATGTGGAAAAAGGGATCCTAGACCTAGTCAATATTTCTTCACATCAACATTAGAAGCCAAGCTAGCAAGGTGACAAGATTGGTTAATAACCTAAAAGGAGATCCAATCTACCTAGGACACTACCTTAATATTAGAAATAATAGAAAAGGTATAGTCTAGATTTTTCACTAGATTTTTCCATTTGATAGTTAATCTTATTCATTTAATTGATTTACCTATTTTTTACCCCTCTCTTAAATTACAAGTTCAATGCTTGTGTAGGAAGGATTTGGAGTGCAACATGTCTAGGAATTATTTTATCCTAACAACATGGTTTGTAGAAGATCTAGTATTATTTGTGTAAAGGTTGCATTGCTATTTTTAGATGAAGTATATTAGTGATACATGTGTATAACTTACAATTTAATTTTTATGATTTATTTTATTTAGTTTTGAATCTCTATAAAATAGTTGCTCATTCCAGACTATTATGATGTAAGCTAGAGAACATTCAAAATCAATAAAAAGTAAATAGTGACCTAGATTCCATTTTTAGCAAAGTGCCTAAAGTTTGTAATATGGTATTTATATAGCTATAAGATCATTTTGATCTAAATATTTGATATGATTAGCTAGAGATTGTACCATACAACTGTATATATATCACATGATAATTGAATACAAATTGTGTACATCATAATTATACATGATCTAACTTAGTCAAGTTTAAGTAGTTAACTTGTCAATATAGATGTGTGTAACACTTGTGTGAACAAACCATAATTTAAATTTAAATTTAAACCTATACAAACTTGCTAAATAAATAAAACCATGTAATAATTTGCACGATGTAAATAGATGTTTAACAAGTGTTTGAAAACCATAATAATGCATGATAACAAATCTATGAACAAACCATAAAACATGTACAAACATGTGTGAATGTGATATGTAAATCATAACAAGTGTACAAATATATACCATAAAACATAAACATGTAATGTACATAAATCATAAGAAGTGTCTGGACAACATAATAATCTGATCTCAAAGAGAGGGAAATCTACTGTGAATAGAATCATTAGATCTATGGCCCGATCTCTCACTCGATCTCTCCCTCGATCCATGGACTAATCCCTCTCCTGATCCAAGATGTGTGGATCCATGTCTCGATCCAAGCTCTCCGGATGCGTGTCCTGAGCCTCATCCCAAAACCTACATGTGTTCAAGTACGTGCACATGAAATTATCTAAACTTACATATATATACATGTGTAAAAACTTTCAACGTGTTCAAACTTACAAATCGAGTACAATTAAATTTTAAAAATTATATTTAAAATTATTGAAATGTACCTCAGGTATGTGCTGCATGGGACCACGATCATGTGTGGATCCATGTCCCGATCCAAGCTCTTTGGATGTGTGTCCTGAGCCTCATACCAAAACCAACATGTGTTCAAGTTAGTGCACATGAAATTATCTAAACTTGTATGTACATGTACAAACTTTCAACATGTTCAAACTTACAAATCGAGTACTATTAAATTTTAAATTATATATAAAATTATTTAAATGTACCTTAGGTATGTGCTGCATGGGACCATGATCATGTGTGGATCCATCTCCCAATCCAAGCTCTCTGGATGCATGTCCTGAGCCTCATCCCAAAACCTGCATGTGTTCAAGTACCTGCACATGAAATTATCGAAACTTGTATGTACATACATACAAACTTACAAATTGAGTACAATTAAATTTTAAATTATATAAAATAATTTAAATGTACTGCAGGTATCTGCTGCATGGGACCACAATCATGTGTGGATCCATGTCCCGATCCAATCTCTCTGGATGCGTGTCCTGAGCCCTACATGTGTTCAAGTACGCGCACACATGTATGAACTTTTAAATTTTAATTTAATTTAAGTGTGTGTACATGTACAACTTATATATATATATATGTAAAAAAAATTATATAAATGTACCTCATTTGAATGTTGTATGGGATCGCCATCATGTGCCAAATTTCCAAACTCTGACAAATCACCATACTGCTTAAAAAATTTCACTTGTACGTGTCAATTTCAATCAGGAGTTAAACATGTTAAACATGTATCGTACGTATTTTTTTAGAACACAATTAAATGTATATATATATTGTAAATTATTCAAGTACCTGACATGCCTGATTGAGGGCTCTACCAATGTCACTAAGCTCATTAGAATGCAAGGACATCACAGGGTGATTTGTAGCATGTACAGTATCAATGCCAAAAAGAAGCTGAGTATATGCACCATGGACAACATCAATTGTCGTAGTAACCTGAGCAACGTGATCTGTAACATCCTGACGACCTGGACAAGCTAAAGGATTGATAGGCTGCTCTAGAATATCCCCTGGAGTTGCCACCTCATGGCTCGAATGTGTATCAGGATATCGCTCTTTAATAAATTCCTATACATGGTTGAGAGAGATCACATGGTCCTCGCTGATGACCCGATATGCTGCTAGTAAATCTGAAACTGAGACTCTACACACATTACACAAAGTCATGTGGTTCATATGCTCGATATCTGAAGGAGTAGGTAGATCGGCACAAATAAATGGATCATAAGATGCTGATGTAGCCTCTGTGGGAGGAAGGCTGATTCGCGGGCGTAATAAGTATCTACCAACTCGATCAGATGAAATCTGATCAATCTGTGTCGTAATAGAGGCAATGTTATCAATAATTTGGGATCGAGTAGAGCATGCTGCTGACTCCCCTGCTACTACCAATTCCACACGTTTTGGTTAAACCAAAAGGTTTGGGCCAACTAATGCCCTTTTATCCACAGGCGGTGGAAAATCTGGACATCTAAATTGTGGTTTGTCATAAAAACAACCTTTACCTTGGCCAACATGCTCGGGATGAGATGTGTAGTCCACATCTATCTGTAAATGAAATTATGCATATAACTGTTTCATAAAATATCTTGGCAACTCATCCTTGTGAGGCCATCTATGATACACTACCAACCATCTAGGGTATATGAATGGTGCAACAAGAGTATCTACACACCTCGTAACCACATATCCTATAATTCTATTTTGTCCTCTATAATGAGGGAACATGGTTAACACATTTTCAGCTAAAACTGATTTGGCAACTTCTCTATAATTCATTATGCCAGTAACACTCCTAGCAAGAGACAAATAAAATTGCTCAATGTTGATCTCATCATAAGGGTTGAATGAATGAATCATCCCAATCATTCGATGAATCTCATCTCTAATAGTGACTAATCTATCTCAATTAGCCAAATTGGGGGAGTTGTGAATTGTTTGCTCTAAACATTTTAGAGCATTGTTTAATCTAACAATACTATCTCGATATAAATTTGATCTATTTTGAGCCTCTTCACCAGAACTAGGGGAATGGTGAGATCCCTCATCGGCCATGATATATTTATCTATGTAAATGTTTAAATCTAGAGATCTGTATATCATTAAAATAAAATATACATGAATAACACATAAAAGATAGATAGGGAAAGAAAATTATAAATTTCTACCATCAATTCATTCTAGAGATAAAAAACCATAAAATTAACCATTAATTATATTCAAGAATCTCACAATAGCAATCAAGTAAATGTATATATATATACATGTGTGTACATGTGTGTATGTATGTGTATGTGTGTATATATACATACATACATGTGCATGTGTGTATGTATGTATGTGTATGTGTGTATGTATATATACGTACATGTATATGTGTATATGTGCATGTACGCATGTGTGTATATACATGTGTATATGTGTATGTGTGTATGTATACATATATGCACGTATAATTTTCATATATACATGTGTATGTGTGTATGTATGTACATATGTGTGCATACATATGTATGTACACATATACATACATACACATACACATATATATGCAAATTATACACATATATGTATACATACACACACACATATACACATATACACACATGCGTACATGCACATATACACATATACATACACACATGCACACATATGTACATACATACATACACACATGCACATGTACATCTACATATATATATATATATGCATACATGTACATTCATACACACATACACATGTACATACACACATATATATATGTATACATATACATGTAATGTGTAGATATATACATACACATACAATTAAATATACACACATGTACATATATATGCATGTACATACATACATACACACATATGTATGCATATGTACATATATGCATAAATGTATACATGCATACACACATATGTATACACATGTATATAATACAAACATACATATATTGTACATGTGTACACACACATATACATGTACACACATACATGCACATTTATGTGCATATATGTACATGTACATGTACAAACATACACATATATGTACACACATTTACATACACATATATGTATACATACACATGTACGTGCATGGACGGTGAATTTGAAATTTGGGGTTTATAAATAATTTGATCCTTTGTTTACATTAAAGGCTTTGAGAGAATCACATAAGGTAGTGCTAAACATATATGTTCATGAAGACCAAGTAAAGGAATCACACAAGTGAGTACTATAAACATAAATTAGATTGAAGACCCGAATGGAATCATGCAAAACCAGTTCTATGATCTACTTGTACATGAAATCCCTAAGGGAATCATGCTTGAGTTTTAATGATGATACTTTACTTTTAATGCTTAGTAGACCACATCCTATTTTTTTTGGATTGTTATTAAAATTGATGTGTCCTTATAATTTATTTGTTTGGTATGATTCCTTTCCCACCCCTTACTTGATCTTGTTGATTATCTTGTCTTTGGTCATGACTCTAGATTTCTCTCTCATATTAATAATTGCATAAATGTATTATTTTGATGATGCTTTAGGTTTATTGTTTCCTAGATTTTGAATTTAGACCTATAATTATCTAGAACTAATTATTTAGTATGATGGTAATTTATCAATCATAATCTCTCTATGGTTAATGAATATTATCACTATGTGTTTATAGAGGGAGGTGATCTTCATGTGAATGGGGGAGATTAATTTTATCATTTAATTTGTGATAAATTTTAGCATGTAGTATGATATCATTATTTCATTTTGATATTGTTGACATTTTTTGTTTTAAAAGGGGTCATTTATTAAAGCTATGTTAAAATATCATAAAGTTTAAATAAAAGAAAAAAGTGAAAATTCTTGTAATGGAAAAATTTTAGCAGTGATAGAAATTTTTGGCTAGTTTAGGTGCCAAGTAATGAAAAGAGGAAGTTTTCAATCTGGTTTCACTTGACCCATGTAGTAGGGAGAAACATTCTAGGGTTTTAGGTAAATGCCTATTACAGTTGAGGTAAGAAGGGAGAATTTGATCATATGAAGTAGAAGATCAAGCAAAATGAAGATGACCTAAATCAAATTACTTTTCCCTTGCTTATAACATGCGAAAGCACCAATGAGAAAAAAAGGTAGAGACCAAAGCACAATGCTTTTTCGGATTAAGCCAACAAGAATAGATTTGATATATTTGTGGCATTACTTTCCCATCTATGCATGAAATTTGGACCTATAAAGGTTGGCCTATAATCTACTTGATTGATAAGGATGACTATACCTGGGTTCTTTCTCTCCAATGTAAATTTTTCCCTCTGATATTTAGTTCAAGTTTTGAACAAAAGTTTTAATTTCATTTGTATAGGAAGATCTCCAAATCCTTAAACTAGATAGGTAACTTATCACTAACAGTGAAGTGTGTAAATCAGATCAAATATTCCAATTGTAACTTATCACTACTGTAAGATATTCCAATTGTAGGAAATATTCAAGGTGAAGATGGATAGTTCCATTTAGGTTAGATGCTTCTAGATTTATTGTACTTGAATTGAGTATTCCAATGCTATCAATGGACATCAGCCCCAACCTGACCCCAAGAACTAAATCAAGTGCAAATAGCTTCTCGTACCAGAATCTAGGCAATAAATTCTTATCTTGTCTACTTGTGTTATATTTAACAATGCTCAATTGCGTGCTTATTGAGTTTCTCTTATAGCCAGCTCAAAACATAATTAGTTATACTTTGGAGTTTTAGATCAGGAGAAACAAGCAACAAGTTCTCTGAATTACAATCTTTGTATGCAGTATGATCAGTTGAGGGCACTTATCTATACAAAAAATCAGCATGCATTTTGCAGGACATTTCAATCATGATGAAGTAAAATCTTCCAAGAGAATCTTTACTCTGAAAAATACCAAATTGTACCATACTCAGAAATCAAGTGCATTTCCTAATAATTTTACATGAAAATAGAATTCCCTATGTGATCTCTTTATACTTAACATTAAAAAATGTGGGCTTAAATACCTCGTACTTGTTAATTCCAAATATTTTTCTTTTCAAACTAGTCAATTGGCATTAATAATCATCTAGTTGTTAGGCTACAACTGCTCATTATAACTGTAAATTTTCCGAGTAATCATTGGAAAATCTTCATAATATTTTATGTTTTATCATTCCTTCCCTCTCTTTCAGTATGTATGTGTAAAGTCCCTGGTCTGTTGGTTGTCCAAATGAAATCATCATCTTCTGGCTATAGATATTTCCCAGTTGCCAACTTTCAATTGTACAGCTGAGAGTTTCACGTTCAAGATCATAGTGCATAAACCATTGCTATTTTTGTGTAGGGAGCAGGGGCACAATCTGTATGCCAGTTTTATGAAAATATGACACCAAGTAAATTACTTCAAACAAGAAATAAATTCACATTCTTTTTCTTGCATTTGCATTACTTTTCTGGAAGCATCTAACTCAAAATTTACATGGTGACTTGAGGATCTGTAGCATGAATAATTTCAAATACAAAAAAAATTCATAAAAAATATTAAAGGGCAAGCTATGCTATGCACAGGTTAGATAGTGGTATATTAATCAAAACAAGTTCCACACATTGTAGATGAATCTATTGTTTTAAAGGTCATTCTAAGTATACCTTGCACCATTTTCCATTTCATTTATCTTGTATTCAATTTGTTGACGTATCTAAATCCACACATTGGCTTGTGGACTTTGGCGGCAAAGCATGTTCTGGATTGGCAAAGTTTAAGGGGAATGACCTATAAACCTTGTCTCACAATTATAATCAAGTAAGTTTCAAGGTATTTATTTGTGAGAGATATTTCTTGTTTCAATCACCTTATTAGGTTATAGTCTTGAATGGGTCTCTCTTGTTTCTTTGTCATTGTTTTCAAATTCCACATCAAACACCAATTTAAAATTCTTTGAAATTGATTTTATTTCACCATTTTTCTTCAAACCCTAACCGAAAACAACAAATTTCTCATTCCTTTAATCAAAAAAACTCATAACCCCAAATTCCAAATTCACTACCATAATAGAACTTGCTAAAATCAAAACCCTTCACTATGCTTTGGAAATCCCCAAATTCAAAACGTTTTCCAAATAACCCTGGTTTGAACCCATTTTGTAAAGTATTTATAGAGGAGAACCTGGGAGGCGTTGCCAATGCAATGGAGCTGAAGTGGGTCATTGTCCAAACTTTGTACACAACAGGTGTATTCGGCCGACCCTGTTTCAATAGAACAACATTCGACCGAACGTGTCCAAACGAATGTGGGCCTTCTTTTTTTTTGTTTTTATTTTCCTTGTTCCGGCTGAAAGTCTTTCAGGCAAATATGTTTCGATCGAAACCCTTTTGGGTGAATATGTTTTGATCGAAACCCTTTCAGGTGAAAGGGGGGTGCCACATAGGTGCCACATCATTGGCACTTTGTTTCGGCCAAAACCTATTCACCTGAACCATATTCGACAGAAATTTATTCAGCCGGAATTATTTGTTAGGCCAAAAGTGTGACACACTATTGTGCTTTTACCCTAATGCAACTTCATGAGCTATTACTAGAAGTTTGGTTGATAGATGGTCTTTCCAAACGATAGTTATAGTGGATTATTTTTCTAATGCATTATTGCAATTGGGTTGGTCATAAATTTTTAAGATAGTTTAAAACAAGATCACAACTTCTTTAAGAATTTTGTGAAGAAAGGGGTACCAAGAGTTAAGACTAGGTACAGTATGTCGTAAGGAGAGAGAATAGAAATTGGTGAAGTTATTCTCCTTATAATGAGTCTATATATTATAATAGATTATTATTAATTTTATTTTAGTAATAAATAGGTATGTTGAAAATGTTTTTAACATAAGGTTTTAATTAGATGGTATGTTGCATTTTGGATATGTAGCAGGTTTAGATTGTTTGTATGTAATAACAGATAAAAAATCAATCCATATTCACATTGAATTGAGTATATCATTGTAATTTAAGTAGTGTGAGCTTCATATTCTAAAGCTTCATTACTTCTTAATTGAAAATTGATGGGTAGTGTTCTTTGCGTATGAAATTTGGAGCTTGCAATTGTATGACTCTATCTACATGAAGATAAATGAACCTTTTGTTACTCAACATATAAAAATGGATGCTAACAAAGCTCGAAAAGTAGGTTAGTTTCTTGTACGCTTGATAAATCCTATACCGATACTAATAGTTAAATATAATATTCAATTATTTGTAATCAAAATGCATGACCTCTTCTTGATTTTTAAGAGGCACATATGCACTATAATTTTGCAAAAGTATAGATTATTTTTTTCAAAACCTTGATAAGTTTCTCACTCCTATGATTGGTTATCCTCCTTACCATGAGACCATATACTATAATATATTAGTAAGTACATTTTAGTATGTGATAGTTATGTTGAAGAGGTTAGTAATTTGTCAAGGTCTTAATTAGATGGCATGTTGCATTAAAACTATTCCTACGTATATGTGGCATTTTTAGATTATTTACATGTAACCATTGATTGAAAATAAATTTTCATGTTCACATTACATCAATTATATCATTCTGGTTTAAGTAGCATGTGCTTCATATTCTAAAGCTTCACTACTTGCTTAAAAATTGATGAGCAGAGTCCATTTCATATAAAATTTGAAACTTGTAAGTGAATGAATCTATCTAAGTTCTAAGATACATGAACCTATTATTAGTTGATACATCAAAAAGGATGTTAACATAGGTCATCTCATAGGTTAATTAGTTGTACATTTGATAAATCCTAGACCAATGTTAATAGCTTAATGAGAGATTGAATTATTTGTAATCAACATGCATGTCCTCTTCTTGATTTTTGAGAAGAGAACATGTATTATGCTTTTGCAAGTGTACCCTTATCCTTGTCAAGATAGTAGACATGTGAAGGATAAAAGTATAAACTAGAGTGATAATTAATATGGATCCAAAATTTCACATTAATGTAGGAGCATCTAGCGGTGTAGGGAAATCTTGCATCACCAAAAAAAAATGTTATCTTTATTTTCATTAGTTGTTTTGAGTCCCATGATGGCACTTAAGGGGTATAAGATAGACAAAAGTCAAAATAGTGAAAAAAAGTCACTTACTATTTTTAGTAAGTCGGCCTAAACGGGATCGTATGGACTTGAAAATTTTCCCAAAGGAGAAAAGCTAAAAAACATTTCTGATCGTGAAAGAATCGCCTCAATACCCTGAATGATTTGGGATAAATTAAAGTTTCCATCTCGATAAATTTCTCCAATGCAGCTTCAAATTCAAATATAAAACTTTAGAGGCCCCAAAACAGCTTGAAAAGTGGACAAACCAACCTATGATGGGTTCACATGTTGTATATCTCTTTGACAACTTTCCAACAATATGCAATAATAGCAAATTAGACACCCAAATCAAAAGTTATGGCCCTGCAAAGCTGCCCCTCTAAAAGTGAATTTCATTAAAATTTCTTCCTACACCAAAAATCAAATGGCAGGACTTTTGGCACCAAAACAAAAGGGAAAGTTGCACTTTCTAGAAAATTCTAGGGTGATTATTGGGTAAAATAAAAAGGGATATGATGGGGTTGTAGAAAGTGGCTCCATTAGTGTAGATAATGGCTTTGAATATAGTTTTCTTTTTAGAGTTGATTTTATTGTAATGAATCAAGCCCATGAGGCTGTAGCATGTAATTTTGAATTTGTAATTTCATTTTTTGAAAATAATTAAAAGTTGGTTATTTTATGTCTCGCATCTTTTGTGTTGTTATCTATTGTTGTGTTTTACAAGTTTGGGTAGTGTGGCCCTCATCAAGTGGTATTAGAGTGGTTTTTCCTAAGTGTGTAAGCAAATCGCCAAACATGAGGCAGTTTGCACCAAAACTTGTGGTTGTGGGTCTGTGAGAAAAGATGCCTCCACAAAGAAACTGTGGTGGAAGAAATTTTGGGGTAACAAAAGAGGGTTTTAGAGCCCTCTAGAGACAATTAAAGCATTGCAAGAGGAGCCGCATAGGGGAGTTGATGTCAGAAGAAGAGATGAAAGTGAGAATGACATTGAAGATGAGGAGCCATTTGAAGAGGAAGCATAGGATATAATGGATCCTAGAGAAGTTAGGCTGATTAGGGCCATTTCCAAGATTGGAAAGAGCCCAAAGATAAAAGTTTCTAATTTTTTTGCAAACCTAAATCCAAAGGAGCTGATTGATTGGATCAATGACATGGAAGAGTATTTTGAGTATGAGGAAATAGAAGACCCAGATAGGGTCAAATTTGCAAAGGCCAAATTGAAAGGCCATGCTAGCATACGATGGAAAGAAGTCCAGTTGGAAAGAAATAGAAGAGGAAAAGAGAAAATAACAAGATGGGATCAAATGGTGGAAAAATTGAAAAGATAGTTCATTCCTGGGGACTATGAGTTGGATTTGTTGAAGAAGATGCAAGGGTTGAAACAAGCAGGAAAATCTATTAAGGACTATACAAAATAATTCTATTGAGTCTTGATCAGAATAGGTCATTTTGAGGCCAACAAGGAGAAATTTGCTTGTTACATAAATTGTTTGAAGCCAAGCATTCAAAAAGAGCTAAGTCTGGTAAGAATGTCTACAATTGAAGATGCATATCAATTTTCTTATAAGGTAGAAGAGAAGTTGAATAGAAGGTTTGAAAGAAAGCAAAGAGGTTGAGGTTGTGGTGGAAGGACTAGTGGATGGTCATATGGAGATAGAAATGAAGATCAAAAGAAGGGAAAAGGATCCAATAGCAGCAAAAACTAGAAAGGAGATAACACCTATCGTCCTCATGATCAGAATAATAGAGACCAAAGAGGAAGAGGAAGATTTGGATGAGGACCAGGGAGAGGAGGCTTTCGTGGAACTTGTTTCTAGTGTGGAGAAGAAGGGCATAGAGCATATGAGTGCCCTCAACATCAAGGAAGGATAAATAGAAGACATGAGGGTAATGCACAAGTTGCACATGTAGATGAAGATGTTGAGTCTTCACATTTTGAGGATGCAGAAATAGGAAAGGTTCTTGTTACTAGAAGAGCCTTGCTGAATAAGGAGAAAGAGCCAACTCAAAGGACGAATTTTTTTCACACTAGATGTAAGTGTGAAGGTAAAGATTTCAGTGTTATTATTGATGGAGGTAGTACCGATAACCTTGTTTCAAAAGAGATGGTTAGTAAGTTGCAGTTGGAGAGAAGAAGTCATCTGAATCCATACCAGATTGCAGCTTGGTTGTAGAAGGACCATAAAGCTTTGGTAAATGAACAATGTCTGGTAAAGTTCAAGATTGGAAATTACCATGATGAGGTATTGTTTGATATTATGCCTATGGATGTTTGTCATATTTTGTTAGGCAAACCATGATAGTTTGATCGGGGAGTAGTACATGATGGACATGCCAACACCTACTCTTTGAAAAAGGATGGAGTTCATCATAAGTTGAAGCCCTTGAAAGAGGCAAAGGAAAAGGTATGCAGTAATGCAATAATTTGTTTGGTTGATGGAAGGAAGTTCCTAGAAGGTATGAGGCATGAGAATATGTGTTTTGAATTGATCCCTAGAGTTGATAAAGAAGATACTAATGAGGTACCTGTAGAGGTTTCAAATTTTTTGAACGATTTTCATGCTATTATTTTTGATAGTGTACTTGAAGGTTTTCCTCCAGTAAGAAATATTAGTCATCAGATGGACTCGATTCCTAGAGCCAGTTTGTCAAATAAGGCACCTCATCGTATGACTCCTGCAAAGAGTGAAGAGTTGAACAGATAAGTACAAGAGTTTTTGCGGAAGGGATTGATTAGAGAAAGTTTGAGTCCATGTGTAGTACCTATAGCACTAGCACCAAAGAAGGATGGGGAATGGTAGATGTGTATAGGTTCTAGAGCTATCAACAAGATCACAATCAAGTATACATTTCCCTTGCCGAGAATGGATGAAATTATGGATTGTTTGAGTGGAGATAAGTACTTCACGAAGATAGATTTGAAGAGTGAATATCACCAAATATAGATAAGAGAAGGAGATGAACGGAAGATAGCCTTTAAAACCAAGGAGGGCTTGTACGAGTGGTTAGTCATGCCTTTTGGGCTAACCAATGCATCGAGCACATTTATGTGGCTTGTGAATGAGGTATTGAAAGAATGTTAAGGAAAATTTGTTATTATTTATCTGGATGATATTTTGATTTCTAGTGAGACATTGGAGGAGAACTTGATGCATATCCAAAGATTTTTTGAGAAGCTAAGGGAGGAGAAGCTATTGATTAATTTCAAGAAATGTAGCTTTATGAAGATAGAATTGGTGTATCTAGGATTTATTGTCTTAGTAGAGGGTCCTAAAGTGGACCTAGAGAAGGTGAGAGCTATCATTGAATGGCCTATCTTGAGGAGTGTTATAGAGGTAATATCATTTCATGGTTTAGCAAGTTTTTATAGAAAGTTTATTAAAAAAATTAGTAGTATTTGTGCACCTCTAACTGAAGCAATGAGAGTGGATAGAAAAGAGTTTAAGTGGAATACAAGACCAGCCAAAAGTTTTGATATGTTGAAGAAGAAAGTTATAGATAAACCTATTTTGGAACTTCTAGATTTAGATAAGGTCTTTTAGGTAGATTGTGATGCTAGTGGAACTACCATAGGAGTTGTTTTGAGTCAAGAAGGTAAGCTTGTTGCCTATTTTAGTGAGAAGTTGAATGATGCTAAGAAGAAATATTTTGTCTATGATCAAGAGTTTTATGCTATAGTTTAGTCTTTGAAGAAATGGAGACATTATTTCTTTCCAAAATAATTTGTTTTATATATTGATCACCAGGCTTTGTAGTGCCTCAATAGTCAAGGAAAGTTAAATCAAAGGCACTTAAAATCAGTTGATTTTTTGTAGAGTTATACTTTTGTTTTGAAGCACAGGAGTGGAAGGTCAAACAAAGTTACATATGGCTTAACTAGAAGGAATTTTTTTTTGATAGAGATGAATATAGAGGTTTTTGGGTTCAATAAACTCAAGAGTTTGTATCCAGAAGATACATACTTTGTAGAAGCTTGGAAGGCTTGTTTGGAACTTGTTACATTGGATAGGACAAGATGTTTGGATTTATTAATCCAAGATGGGATGTTGTTTAGAGGAAGCCAATTATGCATTCCAAGGAGCTCTATGAGAGAGAATCTAATCAAGGAGGAGCATAATGGAGGATCGACTGTGCATTTTGGTCAAGATAAGACCATTGCTCTTTTTAGCGAAAATTATTACTGGCCACGATTATAGCAAGATATGAAGAATTTTGTACAAATTTGTAGAGTATTCCATATGGCAAAAGGAACAAGTTAAAATACTAGATTGTATCAGTCATTACCTATACCTGAGAGGCCATGGGAGGATATTAGCATCGATTTTTTTTTTGGCTTGCCAAGGACACAAAGAGGGCATAATTCCATATTTGTGGTGGTGGATAGGTTTTCAAAGATGGAACATTTCATTCAGTGTAATAAGACTAGTGATGTTGTTCATATTTTTGAGTTTTTTTTTAGAGAGGTGGTGAGACTACATGGTCTACCGAAGAGTATAGTTTGAAAAAAAAATACTAAATTTGTTGGATATTTCTGGAGGACATTATAGAAGAAGTTGATAATAGATTTGAAGTTCATTTTTGTACACCATCCATAGACTGATGGACAAACAGGGGTGGTGAAGAGGAGTTTGGGTAACATGCTTAGATGCTTAGTAGGGGATAAGCCCAAGGGATGGGATTTGATTATACCACAAGTATAATTTTCTTAAAACAATTATGTCAACAAGAGAACTGGTAAATCACCATTCTAGATTGTGTATGGGAGTAGTCCAAGAACTACTTTTGAACCGAAGAAGATGGATAAGGACGAGAAGAGTAGTGTTGAGGCTGAAGATTTTGTTGAGCACCTGAAGAATTTGCATGAAGAGGTGAGAAAAATTATATCAATAAGATGAACTCACAATATAAGGATAAGGAAGATTAGAAAAGGGGGCATAAGGAGTTCTAGATAGGAGATGAAATCATGGTTCATTTTTGAAAGGAGAGGTTTCCAGCTGGTATATACAACAAGCTAAAGATGAAGAAGTTTGGACCATGCAAGATCCTAAAGAAGCATGATTTAAGAAATGCATGAGGTAGATTTGCCTGATGGAATTCATATTTTACTTGTGTTTAACATCTCAAATTTAATAGAATATCATGAAGGGGGAGTTAACAAAGAAACAATAGAAGCATAATGGAATATTTCGGTACCTACTTTAGAAAAGAAGGAGATAGAAGAAATTTTGAATAGTCGTGTGGGTAGAATCACAAGAAACAGGCAGTATGCAGAGCACTTGGTGAAATGGAGATTCATCATGGTTGTCTGGGGATGAGGTTAATCGTCATGGTTTTCCTCTAACTACTGAGAAGTGACATGGTCACTTTTCAAATTACCCTAGGTGTCTGATGCAAGAGCATCCAATAGTGTAGGGAAATATTGCATCACCCAAAAAAAATGTTTTCTTTATTTTCTTTAGTTTTTTTGAGTCCCATGATGGCACTTAAGGGCTATAAGATAGTCAAAAGTCAAAAATAGTGAAAAACGATCACTTACTATTTTTAGTAAGTCGGCCTAAACGGGCTTGTATGGACCTAAAAATTTACCCAAAAGAGCAAAGCTGAAAAAAATTTTCGTCCGCGAAAGAATCCCCTCAATACCCTGAACGGTTTGGGAGAAATTAAAGTTTTCATCTCGAGAAATTTCTCCAATGCAACTTCAAATTCAAATATAAAAATTTAGAGGCCCCGAAATAGCTCGAAAAGTGGATGAACTAACCTATGGTGGGTTCACGTCTTGTAGATATCTTCAACTCTTTAAGATATTTCCAACGATATGCAATAATAGCAAATCGGACACCCAGATCAAAAGTTATGGCCCTACAAAGTTTCCCCTCTAAAAAGTGAATTTCATTAAAATTTCTTCCTAGGCCAAAAATCAAACGGTGGGAATTTTGGTGCCAAAACAAAAGGGAAAGTTGTACTTTCTAGAACATTCCACGGTAGTTATTGGGTAAAATAAAAAGGGATATGAGGGGGTTGTAGAAGGTGGCTCCATTAGTGTAGATTGTGGCTCTGAATAATAGTTTTATTTTCAAAGGTGCTTTTGTTGTAACAAATAAAGCCCATGAGGCTGTAGCATGTAAGTTTGAATCGATAATTTCATTTTCTAAAAATAATTGAAAGTGGGTTATTTTCTGTCTCACATCTTTTGTGTTGGTATCTATTGTTGTTTTTTGTGGGCTTGGGTGGTGTGGCCCTCATCACACATTTATATCACTTCATCAAAATGTCATGAAAATTTTGTTTAACTACTTGAGACGATGAGAACAAGGGTGGCTCTATTCAAGCCAATAATATCACTTTTATCAAAATTTTCCTTGTTGAATCTAATTTCCTTTTAGTGTAATGTAAGATTGATGAGATTTATTGAGCCATTTTAGAACAATTTTTTATTGTTTATACAAATTAGTAGTAGCATTTTGTGAAGAGAAGGGCAAGTACTCTCAAAAGCATAAGTAGTGGAAGGAACCCTTTCCTATAAATAGTCCAATTTGTAAATACAATTTAAAGTAATATCTATGAGAATTAGAATGTAACATTCAATATAACATTATGTGTATAGTGTAAAGGTGATGTATTTTTTAGATGTTATTATATTATTGTTAGACATTGTGGTTAATGTATCAATTGCTTAGATACATTGGAAATATTATGCGAGACTTTGATAAGAATGTCAATGTCATTCTATTTTAGATTTTGGAATGTATTAGCATTATGAATGCATCTCCTAATATAGTTCCAATTGGAAGTTATGTTGAGTCACTTTGATAACCAATGTTAATAGTTTAATTAATCATATGGTGAAGAAAGGCAAATAATATGGACTAAATCTATATAAATAAGTTAAATTGGAACTCTCACATGATTAAACTTTCCATTAAATCACATGTCCATATGTTTTCCTAGCATTTGACACCTTGTGCATATTCCCTACATCCTTTCAAACTGACATGGACGTATTAATATTGTTTGAACAATAATATTCACTAGCTAAGACACAAATAAACAAAAATGTATATGAAAAGTGTGAACAAGCTAGGACTCTAGTGCTGCAAGATTGCTAGTGTTGGAATTGATGTCAACATTGTTGTATTGTTGGAAGATTGTTAGTGTTCTCATTGATGTTAACCTTCAATATAGTTGGGGAGACTATTGGAGATTGCAAATTGTAGTGTCAAGTATGGATGTGTTGAGGTTTGATGCCACATTGGTGTCAACATATAGTGTATTCATAATGAGAAGGTGTTGTAGTATTGAGTAGGTGTTGTTGATGTAGCTGGTTCACTTGGTTTCCAAGTGCTTTTGAGAAAATTTCAATAAAAGAGTGTGCAATGTGATAGATGTGTGTTTCGTGTTGGGTTTCATATTTCTTCATAGTTCAAGATATGCTTGTGCGATTTGGATGTGATGATCAAAGTTGTTATATCCAGAGTTTTAGGTTCTAGATTGTGTGGTAGAGGAAGTTGTGTTTAACATTTTTGTCTATGAAGAAGGTTGTCTAGGAGAAATGGAATTTCTCCACATTTCTCCATGTTTTTGTTTCTCTTCTTGTGGATTTGGGAACATTCTTATATTGTCTATATTTATCTTCCCTTGGATTTTTTGGTGTTGAGTTGCTCTGCAAGTTCACTTCTTATGTTGGAGTTCAGTGGTAGTGTATCTTGATGTGCAGGATGAAAGTATTCTTTGTTTCAGGTGATTGTGGCAATGTTATAGTGTAATATTTTGATTTTGGAATATTTCTAGATATCGAGTGGTCTTTCTTTATCGTCTACATGTTTCTAGACCTAGAGAAGCATGTATGTGGTTGCTTGTAGTGTAAGTTCAGGTTTGGTCAACTTGGAATGTTAGTGTTATTTGTGGAGGTACCTCATGGATTATGGATGTGTTGAGAAGCATGGTGACATAGATGTAGGTCCTACTTAACCCTTGGTGTGGTCTGCCTTCACTTATTTTCATCGTTGATGTGTTTGGTGTTGACCTATTTTGGTGTTGCACATTTGAGGTGCATACATTTCATTAAGGTTGACCTTAAGGAATTTTTTGAGGTCACGGATGATGTAAATGCAAGGTGGAGTTTTGTTTTAGGTATGTGGTAAGTGTGAGATGTGAAATTGATCAAGTGTGGTGATCTGAGTGAGAGCTTAACACCTATGACTCTGTATGCAATGAGCAGAAGGTGTCTACATTTTCAGTATAAAGAAGCTTAGAGATGTTGGAGTTGTTTTTGAGTTTCTTGGGTGTTGTCATTGATGTCAACTCCTTGTATAAATAATGTTGAAATTTTGTTGGTGTTGATGAATTCAACCCTTAGCCTTGGAGTTGTTGGAGTTGTGAGAGTTTGGAGTTGTTGGTATTAATTTCAACACAATGTTGTTGGTGTTGTCATTGGTGTCCTACTTCAATATAGTTGTAGAGGTTGTTGGTCTGACTTATGTTTGAGGATATTGTTGTAGATGTTGTAGATGTGTTGCAAAGATGTTAGTAATGTTGCTGATGAAGTTGGTTCACTTGGTTTCCAAGTGCATTTGAGAAAATTTGAATAAAAGAAAGTTCAATGTGACAGAGTGGCATTCAATGTTTTACTCTTAATTTCTTCATGCTTGAAGATATTATCATGTGATTTGTATGTGATGATCAGAGGTTTTTAGAGGTTTCATATCTAGATTTTTAGGTTTTGGGTCATTTCACAGTGGAAGATGTAATTGACAATAAGTTTGTCTAGTAAAACAAGGTGTCTAGGAGAAATGAGATTGCTCCACATTTCTTTGTAGTGAAGTTTCTAGTATTGAAGATCTTCGAACATGCATATAATGTTTGTATCTACCTTCCCCTGAAGTTTCAAGTGTTGTGGTGCTCCATAAAAGTGTCTAGTTGCACATAATGAAGGCATTGTTGAGTTTCAAGTGGTTGCAGTAGCTATGCAAAATATTTTGAGATGTACAAATATTGTAGAATTTTTTTTTGTGTTATGCAAGATGTTTTCAAATCTTGAGAGGTGTGTTTGTAGTCGCTTGTTAGTGTCAGTGCAAGTTTGGCTAACCTAGTGTGCTAGAGATAATTACAAAAGATAATTGTTGATTGAGGAAGTGTTGAGAAGCGTGTTTGTGTATATTTGGGTCCCAATTAATTAGTGGCATGGTTTGGCTTCACTTCTTTATATTGTGGAAGTGTTTAGTGCCAACCAATTTGGTGTTACATGGTTGAGGTGTATACATTTCATTAAGGCCAACCTAATTGAGTTTGTTTTAGGTTGAAGATGGTATAAATGAAAGGATAATTTTTGTATGGATGAAGTGTGAAGAGAGTGAGATGCAAAAGATGTGCGAGTGATCAATTTTTTTGATCTGAGTGTGAGCCTTAATTCTTATGACTTTCTAATGCAGTGAACAAAAGGTGTCTACATTTCAATCTGTTTGATAAGTTGTTTGTTCTTCAGTGGAACTATACCTTCAGTATATGAGAGATGCATTGTTAGCAGTTCAAATTGGGAGTGATCCACCCGTTCTTTATTTCTTCTAGATAGTGAGACATTTGGTAATGAGCCATTGATAGTGAGCCTTTATTTAAATTTTTGGGCAATGAGCCTTATTGTATTTGGTGTTGCAATTCATTTATTAGTGAGCTAATCCTCACCATGGTTTTCCCTTCTTGGGTTTCCCATATAAATCTAGTGTTCTTATGTGTTTGATTTTTTTATATTATTGCTAAATAAATGTTCACATTTTGTTAATTCATGTTAAAGTTTGAATGGTAGATAAGGGTTTAAGAACTAATGAAAATTTGAATGTTAATGAGGGTTTCTGATGTTTTAAAAGTATACAATTGATTCACCCCCCTCTCAATTATCATATGCATCTAACAATTTGTATCAAAGTCATGGTTTTTAGGAAGAAGCTTAACCGTTTGAGGTAGACCCATATGGTGCATAGGAAAGGTGTCAAATCCCCCTTATTGATGGAACAAATTTTACCTATTGGAAAGCTAGGATGGAGTCTTTATTAGTCTCCCTTGGATTTGGTGTTTGACAGTCTATTGAAAGAGGTTATATTATGCCTACAAATGGACCATCAATTGATGATGAGATCAAGTCATATGGCAATAATGGAAAATAAAGGAATGCAAGCTTGAGTTGTCTTACTGATTCAGAACTTGTGAATGTTATAAGCTACAATTCTGCTAAAGATATATGGACAAAGTTGGAAGGAATCTATGAAGGAGATGACAAGGTCAAACAAGTGAAGATGTAGATCTACAAAGCCAAATTTGAAACCCTAAGGATGTCTAAAGATGAATATATTATTTCCTACATGCTCAGAGTTAATGAAGTTGTCAATGCCATCAATGGTCGATGAAAATTTAGAAAAAAGTGAAGTGAAAAATGTATTAAGAACTCTTCCTAAAGCTTATAGTCATAAAGTTTATGATATTGAGTAAGCTCAAAATTTGGATAATTATTCTAGAGATCATATGTTTTGTGCTTTAATTTCTTTTGAAAAGAGAGAATTGGATCAAGATACTACAAACAAAGAAACTTCTTTTAAAGTCTACAAAGTGGAAAAGGATGATGGATCAGATCTAGATGATCTTGATGAGGTGGAAGCAAAATTTGTGAGGAGATTTAAAAAGGATATAGGAAAATACAGAGGTAATCTACCTTTAAATGTATCAATTATGGAAAGATAGGTCATTATGCATCTAAATGTCCAATCAAAGTTACTAATGATAACCAAAAGGATCATAAGGGTAAATTTGTCAAGAAGAGTTATTATGTTGAAAAGGACATTGGTGTATCTAATGATGAAGAATCATATTATCTATATGAAGGAAGTGATGGATTCTTGTTCATGGATTTAAATGTTGGATCTAATTATAATAATCTTGAAATATGTGTGAAGGAAAGTTCTCTAAAAATATGTCATAACATTGAAGGAACTTTGTTGACCATTTTTCATGTTAGAGAGAAGAAGAATTATTGGATCATTGATAATGGATGCTCAAATCAAATGATAGGTGATGAGAGTAAGTTTTTTAAGCTTGAAAAGTATGATGAGAGTGCAAGTGTCAAAGTGGATGAGGAACCAACTCAAATTTTAGTACTTATAGAAGGATATGAATATGATGAATCCCCTTGTAGTGAAGAATAAAAGTTGACGACAAAGGAAAAGAGTTGACAATTGAAGAGGAAGAAGCTCCAAAAAATAATCCTAAGACTCCTAAGTATGTGCAAAAGAATCATTCAGAAGATTAGATCGTTGAAGATAAGAGAAAAGGTGTGCTCATAAGAAGAAAAGCTACTATGACAGAGGAACAAGTGAATTTTTGTTTACTTTCTGAGGTGGAACAAAAACAATGACTGATTCATGCAAAGATGAAAATTGGATCAAAGAAATGAAGGAATAGATAGAACATATAGAGAAGAATCTAAATATAGAATTGGTCCCAAGACTGAAAAAATAAGAATGTGATTGGTACTAAGTGGGTATTCTAGAAAAAGTTGAATGAAGATGGAAAAGTTGTAAGGAACAAGGCTATACTTGTGTGCAAGGGTTACTCATAGGTTGAAGGTATAGATTTTGAGGAAGGTTTTGAAGGTATACAATGAACAACCATAATTGTTTTAGTTGGACATCAGAAGATACAAATATGATCTGCGAGTTGAAGAAAGGATTGTATGGACTAAAGCAAGCTCCCAGATCTTGGTATGAAAGGTTAGACAAGTACTTGATGTAGCAAGGATTCAAAAAAGGTATTGTAGATAGAAATTTTTATTTCAAAGTTGAAGGAGAATAAATCTTGATTGTGGTGGTATATGTTGATGACATAATATTTGGAGGAAATAAAGATATGTGCAAGAAGTTTGTAGAGGAAATGCAGAAAGGGTCTGAAATGTCAATGCATGGGGAGATGAATTTCTTCCTTGGTTTGTAGATCAATCAATCAAAGAAATTTATATTCATATCACAATCTAAGTATGTTTAGGAATTATTGAAAAAGTTTGGAATGGATGACTCTAAACTAGTTTGTACTCCTATAGTTATTGGTTGTAAGTTAAGAAAGAATGATTAATATCCTAAGACATATCAGAGCAAGTATAAATCAATGATTGGTCACAAACTATTATATCTTACTACTACTAGATTGAATATCATGCATTTATTTTGTCTTGTGGCTGGAAGTAAAAGAAGATCCCAAAGAATATCATGTTATAGTAGTGACAATTATATTCAAATATTTGAAGGGCGCTCTAGATTATGGTTTGTGGTATCCTAAGGATACTGACTTCCCCTTGAGTGCATATACAATTACAGATTGGGTTGGATGTGTAGATTATAGGAAAAGTACAAGTGGTGGTGCTTTCTTTCTTAGAAGTAGGTTGGTTTCATGGCTAAGTAAGAACCAAGACTCGGCATCATTATCTACTACAAAGACAAAATATATTGCAGTAGAATCATGTTGTACATAGGTGTTGTGGATGAAACGAACATTGAAGGATATCAAAGTTTCATATGATGAACCTATTCCTATCATGTGTGACAATACAAGCACAATTAATATTTCAAAGAATCTGTTAATGCACTCAAGAACAAAACATATGTCAATCCAACATCACTTCTTGAGAGATAAACTTACAAAGAATGAGGTGGATTTGGAGTATGTGCTCACTAAGGATCAATTTACTGATATTTTCACAAAATCTCTTCCAAAAGATACTTTTTACTATCTCTGAGAGAAGTTAGGGGTTATTTCCTATCCTTTCAACTAGATGCATAGGTGTGTGTATCTATTTGGGAAGAATTTCAAGATATATCTCTTGGTCCTAGACTAATGTTGAAGGCTACCTCTCAAGGGGAGTAGGTAGTAGCGATTGTTGCTTGGTGCAATCAGATGGAGCATATTTTGTGCTCCTAAGGGGGAGTATATAGAAAAGAGACTGTAGAAGAATGAGTGCAGTTGTAGGTGTTTCCCTTTGTATGTTGTCAAAGGGGCAAAGGAAGAGATTTCAGTGAGTTTATGGACCTTTTTCATTGATGTCAAAGGGGGAGAAATTTAAACTAATTTAAAACCCATAAATGGAAAAAGAATAACATGGAGAGAGTTATAAAAGTGGATACGGTCTGAAGACCATATGGGGAGTATTGTTTCTTTCAGTATTATTGTTGGTTTCTTTTATTATTGGTGGATTTTTTTCAAAAAGTAGATGTTGACATAGATGAAAGAGGGGGAGATTGTTGGAAGCTTGGAGATGTTGGAGTTTTTTCTGAGTTGCTTGGGTGTTGTCATTAATTTCAACCCCTTGTATAAAGAAAGAGTTGGAATTTTTTTGGTGTTGATCATGTCAACCTTTAGTATTGGAGTTGTTAGAGTTTGGAATTGTTGGTATTAATGTCAACACAATGTTGTTGGTGTTGTCATTGATTTCCTACTTCAGTATAGTTACAAAGGTTGTTGGTCTTACTTATGTTTGAGGATATTGTTGCAGATGTGTTGTAGAGATGTTAGTAATGTTGTTGATGAAGTTGGTTCACTTGGTAGATCCAAGTGATTTTGAGAAAATTTGAATAAAAGAAATTTCAATATGACAGAGTGGTGTTCAGTATTTTTCTTTGCATTTATTCATGCTTGAAGATATGCTCATGTAGTTTGGACATAATGATAAGAGGTTTTTAGAGGTGTCATATCCATAGTTTTAGGTTCTGGATCATTTTGTAGTGAAAGATGTGTTTGAAAATACATATTTCTAATAACATAGGATGTTTGGGAAAAATGAGATTGCTCTACATTTATGTGTAGTGAATTTTTTGGTATTGTGGATCTGGGAACATGATTATAATGTTTGTATCTACCTTCCCTTGAAGTTCCAGGTGTTTTGGTGCTCTACAAAAGGTGTTTGGTGTTTTGGATGTCTATCCCAATATGTCTGGTTGCACAGAATGAAGGTGTTCTTGAATTTTAGGTGGTTGCAATAGATGTGCATAATATTCTCATGATGCTAGAATTATTTGAGATGTTATATGAATATTACATGTAATTTTGTTGTGTGGTTCACAAGATGTTTCTGGACCTTGAGAGGTGTGTTTGGAGTCACTTGTTAGTGTTAGTGTAATTTTGGCTAACCTAGCATGCTAGCACTAATTGTTGATTAAGGAATTGTTGAGAAGCATGTTTGTGTAGAATTAGGTTCCAATTAAGTAGTGGCATGTTTTACCTTCACTTCTTTATATTGTGGAAGTTTTTGGTGCTGGCCTCTTTGGTGTTACATGGTTGAGGTGTATACATTTAATTAAAGTTGACCTAATTTAGATTATTTTAGGTCATGGAGGGTATAAATACAAGGAGAATTATTGTATGAATGAAGTGTGAATTGAGTGAGATTCAAAAGATGTGAAAATGAGCAAGTGTGTTGATATGAATGTGAGCCTTAATGCTTATGATTCCCTAATGTAGTGAGTAGAATGTGTTTACATTTTACTCTATTTGATAAGATGTTTGTGATTAAGTGGAACTCTACCTCCAGCATATGAGAGATGCATTGTTCGTAGTCCAAATTGGTAATGAGCCACCCTTCTTTTTTTATTTCTTTTGGACTATGATTCCTTTGGTAGTGAGCCAGTAATAGTGAGCCTTTCTTTATCTTTCTAGGTAGTGTGCCCTATGTAGTGAGCCTTATAGTATTCAGTGTTGTAATTCATATATTAGTGAGCTAATCCTCACCGTGGTTTTTCCCTTCTTGGGTTTTCCATGTAAATCTAGTGTCCTTATGTGTTTGATGTGTTTTCATTGCTTCTTTACATGTTTGCATTCTATTAATGCATGTTAAGGGTTTAATGGTGGATAAGGGTTTAAGAATTGATGTAGATCTAAATGTTAATTAGGGTTTCTAATATTTTAAAAGTATAAAAATGGTTCACTCCCCCCCTCTCAGTTGTCTTGTGAATCTAACAAATTGAACCAAACCAACACTATCTTTTCCAACTCCACATATCCCTATAACACCTAGTTTTCCATGAAAAGAACCATCAATGTTAATCTTAAAAAGAATAAAATGGGGAGGAGACTATCTACCATTTTGATGGCTCTTATTAGAATATTTGAGCTTAGATCCAGAAGAAATATATTTAATCAAATGATCCAAATCAAGTTGCCTCAAAATATGAATAGAATATTAAGGTATTAAGACTTCATCCACATAACACTTATCCACTAAATTTTCTTTTATCAATTCTAAAATATTTTTCTAAATATATCTAATACAACTCTGATGGTGTTGAAATATTTGACAATTTCTAACCAAATTTGCCAAAGAATAAATACATAACCAATATCCTATTTATAGAACTAGGAGGACATCCTAAACTAGCCCAAAAATCATGCAAAGAAGTGGCATGAATAAGAGTTTGGTTCAATATGTGATTTCATTTCCTCCAAAGACCCTCAAAAAGAGAATAAGAGATGAGTGATACACTCTTAATCATCACCATAAATGGCACATTTGTAAGAGCCTTGGAATCCTCTATTTCTTGTGTCATATTAGGTAAGGAATTGACTTTGTAAAAGTAATCAAAGAGATAAATTACATTTAGGTCAATAAAATTTATCCCAAACATTATTTTACTAAGAGAATTCCATGTATTTATTCTTTTCATGGTTTGTGATCTAATACCCATGAGAAATTGAATAAACTCCTTGAATATAATATCACCAATCAAGAGTATCAACCTCATCCAAAGAACAACATGACCACTCAACTAGAATAGAAAATAGGGTTTCTTGATATTTTTTATCAAACTCCCTATTAATGTCTTAGGATGAATACAATTAAACAACTTGAGAGGAAATAATAAATAAAATATCATTACTTATTATCATTTATTTAATAAAAATATAGAAAAATGAGGTATTTTTATCCCCCTCCTAAAACCAATTAACTCTTAGTTTTGGCTTCTCAAAATCTCCTCTCAAATTTTTAATTCTTGGGCTTCTTTAGACATCGAGAACTCCAAAATTAATTCCCAAGACATAATAGATTCTTTGATATAAAAATTATTTTTATTTAATATATCTTACATCTTATTTTGCTATAAAAAATGTTACCAAATCCACTCTTGTTCCACTATTTAAGATTGAAATTTAAGAATTAAAAGCATTAAAAATAAGAATACATAGTAGTTACAAAGGAAATCTTACCCTCCATCCACAATATTTATGTGTGTTCATGTAAAAATTGATTCTAAATCCATGTAATACCCCATCTTTTACACTAGGATATTAATGAATAAAATTTGACTAGATTTTTTTGTAATACAAAAGTAGTAATACATATCCACACAACAAACCAACATTGACAAGGTGTCATATGCAACCCATGATGACACACTTATAATGCACACCAATGCAAAAGCATGAGGACACAAATAGAATACTTAACTCTACCCTAGGATAAGACATAGGGTTGATAGAAGATATTAGGCATGAAAGAGAGACATAATTCCTAAAATCAATAGAACACCATTCTAACATCACTACTAAGTTGTAAGGAAGCTAAGGTAGAGGAACAACTTCCTACACTAATATTGAGAAGAGAATAATGCAAAATATTTACAGATCTTTAACAGTTACAGAAAATTAAACATAAACAAACATAAATATCATGCATACCATGACACAGTGATTTATGTGGGGAAAACCTTTTTGGGAGAAAATCCCCACACTCCAAAATCCACCCAATATATTATTCAGCAATCACAAAGATTACAATATACTTGTAGAGAAATATTCTCACAAGAGTATCACCACATAGAGATCAAGAGACAACACAACTACTATCAGACTCTCGTAATACATCATCATCTCTCCACCACAACTGTAATACAACACCCTCATAAAATAGGGTTACATTCTAGGGCAAGACAGGCCAAAAAATATCTGCCATTAGATCTTAAACCTAATAACGAATGATCCAAATTTACAATATATCATTATCCAATGTATTTCAGCCATTTTAGGAGTTTCCTGAAAAAGTTAACACACTCACATTTTTCTCCTCAACGACACCCCATGCTACCATTGTATACACCTATCAATGTAACTAGGAAAAATATATATATTCATATATATCCTATCAACAATAACCTTTATATAATTGAAAGGTTGAGACACATTTACCCAACAAACCTCCCACTTGTCGAATACCTTGCAAGAGAAATGGGATGGAGTAAACATTGTCTCTTAATTGCTAGGGGTCGAAAGGACCATAATCTCTAAACACCATCTGAAATTCTCTATGCTCACATGATTAGTTAAAGAATCAACAACATTCATAAAATTCTCTACCTTAACTAGCTTCACCCTACCATCTTTTACTATGTCTCTAACAAAATGATACTATACATCAATGTGCTTGGTCCTAGCATGAAATGTCAGGTTCTTGGCTAGACATATCACACTCCGACTGTCACAATAAATTGTCACCACACCTTGTTTTATTCCAATATTTGAACACAGTCTCTTAAGCCAAATGGATTTTTTACAAGAATGAGTAGTTGTCATATACTTTGCTTCAGTAGTGAAGAAAACAACCATATCATGTCGCTTAATCATCCAACTAATTGCACCACCAAATAAAGTAAACACATAAGCACTAGTGGATTTTC